>JAHZNC010005144.1:0-13387 GCA_027744095.1 Zhuqinia jingwanae | reverse complement strand
TACCTTGCGGCAGCTAATCACTTTACCAAGGATCACTTGGTCAAGCCTGAAAATTTTGCTTTGGTCGAGAAGGCATCATTCTACTATATTTCGGTAGTTGAAATAGATGTTTTGAAATGCAAATATATATGGTGATTTTGGCCAAGTGCACTGTTAAGATTTCAATTCTTTGTATTATTGTATTACAACAGGGATTTTTCCTAACTGTCAGTCCAGAAAGTATTTTGACAGTTGCTCAGCATGCTGCGGGAAACAACAAAACTTTCATGATGAATTTGTCAGCTCCATTTATACCTCAATTCTTCACTGAGCGTTTGCTATCAGTGTTGCCTTACATCGACATACTCTTTGGCAATGAAACGGTAACTATTACTTTTACTAAACTATCATATGAGCCTGTCATTTCTATGATTATTGTTGATTATGACATATATCCTGATCCTGAACATATGTCATGATCGTAAAACATTTCCTTATTTCTAGGAAGCTGCTACATTCGCTGAAGTTCAAAAATACGGCACTAAAGATGTGGCTGAAATAGCAAAGAAAATAGTTGCTCTACCAAAGGAAAATCAATCTCGTCCTCGCATGGTCGTGTTTACTCAAGGCGAAGGCCATGTTATCGTAGTACAAGGCACTGGGGTTCAAGAATTTCCAGTATCAAAACTAACTGTAGAGCAGATAAAAGATACTAATGGAGCAGGCGACGCATTTGTTGGAGGTAAAGTGTTTGCTATATTTAAGTAAAATTCATTGTATATCTGATACGTATGGCCTAATCAACCATATTTTTTTTAGGATTTTTGGCACAACATATACAAGGAAAGTCTCTCGCAGAGTGTGTCAAATGTGGAATATGGACGGCTACCGAAGTGATACAGCGATCAGGGTGTACTTTTTCTAAAGATACAGTTTACCCAGAATCGTAAACCATAAGCAACAAACTGTATACAGCCAGCGATCCATGAGTTTTTCGTGCAAAGTATGTATACTATATATCTTTATACTCACGTCGGTTATGGGAAATGAAAAATCAGTGGAATGAATAAAGAAAGTAATTTTTATAATACGTGTAGTTGAAGCCATGATGTATGTCCCTTCGTATTTTATTTTTTTTCTAATTTTTTTAATCGGGAACGAATTTTAATACTTATTTAATTCCTTGCACACGGACCAAACATCCTCCGCCATTAAAATGTTTACCTTGAAGTTTACAATACATAAATAATATCAATAATTCATCAAGCGATGTGAAGACTTAAGATCATACAATGCATTTCCTCTAAGATTTTAACTAAACCCTTGGAATAAATTACGTGCCCATATGAATGCAACTTACATGCACTACTCGCTACAACTTGTATTTTATTTCATATATGAAAACTACGAAAACCTTAACTAGTTAAAGTCAGAATCATTGATTACAGGGAGCGCTATGCTAAGGTACTATGTAAACTTCAACCACGGCACACCTTTAAGCGCGAGTGAGTCATGCATACACGAACACTAAAAAAAGTAAACTAATCAGTGTTATTTTTATTTATTTTTAGAATTTTGTTCTATATAAGCCTGTGCTTTTTTAATTAGAGTAGCGGGATCGTCCACCTTTGGGACCTGCAATAAAATATTTTAAAAATAATCAAATTTATTCATACGGAACATTGATTGATTAAGAACATGAATTACATTTTGTTAAATACAAGATGTGTTGTTTTTTAAAATAAATAATAATTACATTCTCGCCGTTTTGAGCGTAATAAATACCAGCATAGACGCCAAAGCCAAAGGAAATCTGAATGTCATACATTACAAAACAATTAGTTATTAGTTGAATTGATTAACCCAATTGACTAGAACGTGGACATTGAGGAACTTGTAACAAAATGTTTAACTTACGATTTTTGCAAATAACCCCATTATATCTTAAAGGGTCAGGTTTTCACCCTTTAAACAGACTATGAGCGCTCTAACTTCTAACTAGTACGGCAGNCTTACGATTTTTGCAAATAACCCCATTATATCTTAAAGGGTCAGGTTTTCACCCTTTAAACAGACTATGAGCGCTCTAACTTCTAACTAGTACGGCAGTTTAGCTAATTTCACAATTTTCCCTTCCCTTATCACCTGCTCGGAAAAGAGTAGACCGATCACATGGAATTTCTTACAAGTAGTATACAATGCAACATTGAAATTTGTTTAGTCAATAAATAAACCTACAGGAATTTGTACTTTAACTATAACTTTGAAACTAGTTTAGTTTTTGATATTCTCGTTCAGCACAACCGGCTGTATGACAGCTGATTTTGTAGATCGATAAACATAAAACTGACGTCAGCAGTCGTCAGCAAGCGTGCTTTGTAGTCGGCCACAAAGCTGAACTCCCTCACTTTGCAAACATTGCACACATGTATGTTTATGGATGATGAAATACTAACTCCAACGGTTTATGAAGTGTACGTGAAGAACGACACAGGTTAAGAAATCGATGAGATGGAGATGAAACGCAAAATGTGTTCGAAAACTCCAATTTTCTAAAAACAAAAGAGGAAAAGTCGGCCACTACAATGTTCTCGTACTTTTGGAACGCGTAAGGTGACATGCGTTACAGTTTAAATAGGTTGATAGCTTTCCCGAATTATTGTCTTTATATTTTTTTATGATTCCTTCATTCAAAAGAATAAACCTTTGGAGAAAGCATGGCTTTAGATATTGAATGATGGAATACTATGGGGTAAGGGGAGAATCATATTATGCATCTTGCATTGCGTCACGTGCGTGCTTTAGTTTGATAGTAGTTCCTATGAAACGATATATGAAGCTCCTTTGTTGCACAAAAAAGTGCGTTTGCTTTCACTTTACAACCAACTCGCATATATGTATGGAAATGGAATGCGCATGCTTGCTGTAAAAACGTAGACATCTTATCATTCAACATTGGAGCATCATTCAAGCATCTAACGTTACAAGTTCCACCTCACGATCTTAACTTTATCGTTTTCACCAAAAAACAGTTAAGGTGGTTATAGACCCCTTCAAAACATCAGCATTTAACCAAACAAGTAATACGAAAGATTATTCCGCTTTCAACTCTTTTAAAATCTCTTTCCGAATTATTTTTATAGCTGAATTGAAATTTAATTATTATCTTATTTATTTTACTTCAAGTTGGAGGGAGATGACAGATGCCACAGAAATTGACAATGAGTGTGAGTGCGAGGACGGTGCCACGGTCCTTGATCCATCAAACATTCACATTATGTCAGGCGTTTATGAAGAAAAGGGAGTTATGTTTGCCCGAGGGGACAGCAATGTACAAGCGTCAGACATATTAAACAACGGTATTTCTTGTAACGATAATATAGTTGTAGAATCACCAGTCTCTGAGCAAAACGTGGGAAATAACAGTGTGAATATGCCGTTGGAGGATTACAAATGTCCAATTTGTCTTGATACTTTTATAAACGTGAATACATTAATTTTGGTCTACGCATTAAAGTTAAAATCGTATTTAAATATTATATTTCAGACTCGTTTCATATTATAATTTTTTTTATGATTTGTGAATTTTTAGACTGTCAAAGTGGATTGCTGTTACGGTCACAAGTTTTGCAACTTTTGCATTCAATGTTGGATAAACTTTGAACGACATTTGGTTACAGAATGTCCAGTTTGTAGAGGACCAATTTTTGGGAAAAGGTTAGACCTAAAGACTGATGCAGAAATCCGAGCAATTTATGATTCACTTTCAGATGAAGAAAAGAAGTCTCGATTGCTATCTATCAAAGAACGACTTCAGCTGGAATATCCCAATTCAAACATTCAGCTAATTTCCAACCACTTTGAAATTCCTATGAGAATTTCAGATGCGTCGTACCATAATTTTAACCATGACCTAAACGTTCCAATTCCCTTGATTGGATTTGTGCCAGGAGAGCCTTTGCAATTTACTTCAAACTCACAAGAAAATGTTGGTGAAAGCAATGAACAAGCATTTTGGCCGCAAGAAATGATGTATTGGGACAATTCTTTTGCTCGGGATTATCAATACATAAATAATATGTCTATGCCACAATTGCATGAAGCCCAGCACGTTGAACTGGATCATTCCAACGTACGACATCAGCATTATCGCCATCAGAATCAAGAAAATAGTCTTTGGGACAATGATTTGTATGTTACCGCAGATGACACTCGAAACTTTGTGTCCCCTCCGGGGGTCATTCCAACAGTACTAGGTTCTGAACTACAATACATCAATCAAATCAATGCGCCGAATAGACAAAATCAGTTTCCAGAAGATACTTCCGGGGGACAATATCAAACTGCATATGTGATACAGCAACATCCCCACCAACGAAGCCCTCAACATGCCTCAGAAGAATATACTTTTAGTGTAAATTCAAACTCCGCGACTCCGACGATTCCAAGAAACGTATCTCCACAAAATCAATTTCCAATTACAGTTTATCCATCATCACCATCAGCTTTACAATCACCTTCACAGGCAGCAGCACCCAATGGGTTTTATTGTTGTTACTGCTACTTCCCATCATGTCCAAACAATCATTGTTATCCTACTCACTCAACCCAAACCCATTGTGCCCCAACATCATCTATGCTGCAGTTTCAAGTTCAAGGGACGAATTCTCATCAAGGGATTTCCAATAGTAATGGATGCCCGGGTAATCGTCAGTCACATTGTCATTATACAAGTACTCCATTGCACGGAAACTTTTGGAACACTGTATCCGGAAATATACCTGCGACCTCATACTTTCCTCCGCCTAACTCAAGGCCTAACATGTCAGGTGCGAGTTCGACACCGGTTCAGCTGCCAAGTCCAAATAATATTACACTAGCACAGGCACAAGTTTCGCAAATGATTCCAGAAGTCAATTCTAGACGCACAATCCAGAGTCCACCTTATTATCAAACAAGTTCGGTGGGTGGTGCTGGTTCAAATAGCAGCGAAATGGCAACAACAGCTGCATATCACAATTCACAATGGAGAACACGCCAATCAGGTAATTTTCATGAAAGAAACTCAAGTAGTGGCCGATCCCGGACACCAGTCGCCAGTAGTTCCGCTAGAATTTCAACAAATGGACATAGTCACCAACAGTCAAGGACGAGACAATCTGTTCCAGTCTCAACTTGCCCCATTGCACGTCATAATAACCGAGCACATTTTTCTGGTGGATTTTCACTCTTTTCAGTAGGTCATATTAATTTCCAAATATGTCATACACCCAAAACTGCGATGGTCGCTGGCAGGCAAGTTACGATGCCACCTGGACGGCTTACACATCCACTTGTGTCACTAATCCCAATGAATCAAGATGGGTCCTCGACAAGAGTTTCGCTAACTTTTGAAGTTCATCGTGTTTAAGTGCAGCATTAAAAAATTATATAAAGGAGCAAAAAGTTACTTTTTAGTACAGTACCATTTGATAAAACTTGTGAAAATTAGTATTAGCAAACTTATTTGAAACTCATCTTTCAACATGTGTACACTATATGCAATTATCTAGCTAAAAGAATAAATTTAAGTGTTTTTTCAAAAGATTTATTGACCTGAGAAGCTTTCATTTTTATGCATTTAAATATGTACACAAAGAAATATAACATGGATTTTCGATCATATCAGTTTATGAGGAGGTTGGCACGAATAGAACAATCCAAGATTGTTGGATTATCATTTCGTTATGGTCGGTAAAATAAAATGAGTGAAACGATGCTGAACGGAATGTTGGACTCTTGAGGAAATTCAATAGGGAGTTGCATTTTTAAGATATATATTACCCAAGGTATAGAAGAAAATCTGATCTGTACCTATATGCCTTGATGTTACCCAGCTGGATGCTTCATTTCATGGGGCACTTTAAGATTTCATCGTTCGACTTGCTTTGGTAATTACATCATTTTAGTTAGTGAGATGTTTAAAGAAAGCGCATTCAATTAGTAAGTTATAGGTTATAGACAATATTATTATGTACAACATTACAAACTGATATTGATACATGCATCATACATACTTAGGTACATATATTTTTAATTATTTGCACAACTTTGAGTTATTTAGGAGTAAGAGTTAACTTTCATTTGACGAGTAATTAATTGTTGTTTAATGTTATAAAACACGGTTGGAGACGTAAACTGGAAATTCTAATGGGGACAAACTAACTCCAATTTCTGGATCCGTTGGAGGTGGTTTGGTTCCAGGAACAACGGAGAAGTTGAAATGTTGCAGAAGAGTTGCCAGGAAAATTGGTATAACTGAATTCGCCAAAGTAATTCCTATGCAGAGCCTTTTCCCTGTGTGAACATAAAACATGCCAATTAACTCATGAACATTTATATGCACGTCATGTCATGTTTATGACAGTCATTTATCAGACTCAGCAATTTCATACCAAAACCAAAATGAATCACTCGTTTGTCTTGGACGAATTCCCCTTTCTCATTGATAAAACGGTCAGGTCTGAAGACATGAGCGTCTTTACCCCATATCCTTTCGTCCATGTGCACGGAATAGTGATTGGAGAGGATTACAGAACCCTTTGGAATTGTGTACCCATGAAACTTCCAATCTTTCGGAACTGTACGAGGAATGGGGTTTGGAACAACGTTCGCAAGACGGTGCGTTTCCAAAATAAATGCTTGAAAGTATGGCATCCTACGAAAACAACAACGTTTTACTTTACGATCTATGCACCATTTATCCACATGCGAAAAAATATATTTATTTTACCTCTCAATATCTTCCAGGGTCGGAGTTAAATGTGAGGGCACAGTAGCGTCGAGCTCCTGTTGACATTTTTTCTGAATTTCAGGGTTCAATATCAGAAACAACAGTCCATAGTTCAAAGTTCCATTAGTAGTAGTAGAGCCCGTTTGGAGTAAATCAGCTAACATTGATTGTAGCTGTTCCACTAGATTAAAAAGCAAAAACATTCACTGTATTGCATACTATTCTTTATCCAACCATTTTTCTTGTACGATGCTTCATGTACCTGTGTACACATCATCGTCATTTCCCTTAGCTTCGTCTATCTTTTTGAGAAAAACGTCAATATAATTCTGTGGGTTGTTTTTGTATATGCCTTCAGCTTTCCTTTCATCTATCAATGACTGTGTCAAAACAGGAAATTAATACAATCATAGAATCACTAGTCAATCAAAAATTCATCATTGAATAATTTTAACCTTTAACCACTGACTTACCTTCGTAAATTCGTGACACTCTGCAAAAACACGAAGTCGCAAATCTTCCTTAAATATAGACGGGAAAATTCTTTTCACCCAACTGAATGCCAAATGAAACGGTTCTGCAAATGTGATCGATTTGGTCATAGCAAAATTTCTATCCATCATTTTCATAAGCTTTGGATCGTCGTGCTCATATCTTTGTCCAGCAACCATGCACCAAAGAACATTTAGGACGGATAAAACAAAAGTTGTTCGAATCCGAAGAATTCCATTCTTGGTGTTTACCGCCTCTCTGAATTCTTTTACCAGTGCACTTGTTTCTGCTTCGATTGCACTTTGCATTGTATGTCGCTTGCCAAATCCAAAGTCACGTAATGTCCTTTGGGTAAATTTTCTCATTTCAACCCATATCTCCGGTTTTGCAACAAAAATCAATCCTTTTGAGAAAAATATGCCATGCATTAAAATCGAGATTATTATGTCATTATGGATCTTTTTTGTTACAAAACAGTACGGTCAAAAATTATTTTCACCTAGTTCCTTGTTGAACGTTCGTGGATAAGTCAAAGCTTCATGCGCAAATTTGATGCTATATTCCTCCATATTTGCCATTTCAAGCATGAGTTCATAGGATGTCACCACGACTGAAAAATATTTTATAGCATCATTAATGAGCCTTCAAAATTTGAGTTTGAGCGAAACTTTTGTTTTTACTCAATACCTGCATGAAATCCGCCAGCCTCAACACTGAAAAAGTTTCCAAAACGCTTGGACATTTTGTCTAGGTATTCCCATGGCCGAAGACGGAAAACATTAATTAATGACGGATCATAGAATGCTGCTGCTGGGATTATTCCTAGGCCGAATGGTGACATAAACGGGCCTACAATTGATGTTGAAAAATCCCAACATTTAAAAACAGTTACAATAATTAAATTTTTGACGTATTTAAAAAGTCTTTTTTTTTTAAATTGCAAATTTACCCGGTGGCAACTTTCTGGTACTAAATTGAATTGAATAAACATGGTAGCAAAACAGCAAAAGGAATATAATCGAAAGATAGATTATGAAATCCATTTTAGTAACATGAAAAAACCTACAAGTATTAGGTTAAAAAGTACTAAACTGAACTGAAAACAAAAAAGAACTTTTTGAGTAATTTGAATTGATTTCCATATGCATATATATGTATTTGTTGGTGGATGGTCTTATGTAACGGCCATTAGTAAGGCTCAACGGCAAAGCAAAGTGATTTTCCAGTATTTATAAGGTAAAATTAAAACCGTAACCACTAACGTGAAACACGAAAAAACAGACTGAAAGACTGTGCTTCAATATCAATATCAGCGTACGATTTATTTTGGTTGAATTACACCTCGTTGTCGTGAACAAGATATTTATTAAAATTTAATGAAAAGATGTTGTGCAAGTTTAAATACACCTCTAACTTTTCGTTGTTTGGTAATATACACAATGCTGACGCTAGACTGGATATCGTGGGAGCAGATATTTAGACGGGGAAAATACATTTTTGTAGCAAATGAAGAGTCAAACATTGAAAATTATTTTCATACCAAGTTTATATTTGCACATCATATACTCTTGTGTTTCCTCATATATAACATCTTTACTGTGTTATTAATACGAGAGTATAAAAAATACAAATTGAAAAATAATACTAGTTCATCAGTTGCATCTTGCGTCACAATTATTGTTACGTGTAAGTAGTACTAATGCTACAAGGATAAAATAAGGATTTTACAGAAACGGTGATTCAAAGTTCAGGGAGTTGATATTTCACACGCGTCAGGTTCTGTGTGACGAAATAAACCAAAGTGTATTTTATAAACCTCTGCTAATTGTGTCGGAAAAACATATAACGTATAACTATAAGCTGAAAATTGTGTTTTTGTACTACACGATGTTGATACAAGCATGTGAAATATTCCAGCATTTATCATCATCAATTTTCTCACGGTACCTCTTCGCTATTCCCCTTATCTTCTAATTAAACCAGATCCTCATCCGCCTACTGTCTTTTAATGACAATGCAATGACAAGCTATGAATGAAGCAACCGACTATGCGCAACATTGCAAAGCTACAGAGACCCAGACAGCTATGTTGCATGCATATGCAATAATATGCATGTGTTATGTTGGATTTTAAAATATTATGTATAAGCGGAGTTGAAAAAGATGTAACTGAACCTCATCTATCAAATACTATACGTTTATGTTATGTACATTTATGCAAGTCGGGATTCCATAAAGTCAGGAAAACGTCGTTACGGTACAAATTAAACTTTTAATGTAATATCTATCACGATGTGTTCTTGTGCAATAATGGATTGATTGAATGCATACTAAACTAAGAGCAAATTAAAATAAATACATAATAATAGTATGCAAAAGGCATAAAACAATACAATTGTTGCAACATTCACCGTTGTTCATATAATTAACGTAGTCGTCGTGTAGACTTTAGAATGAATCGTTTAGACTCAAATTTTGACTTTCGTTGCCACTTTGCCATAAACTTCTTTTGGTCAGCGCTAATTAACATGTTCCATCTTCCTTGTAATTCAATCCACTCCTTATACCGTACAGACATCATTATTAAAACCCCCGGAACAAACAGAGTTGGAAACTTTTTAAGACCTTCTAAAATAAGTTCCCCGTGTTCTTGGCTGTACAACATTTGTACTGTCTGTTTGTGTACAATAGATGAGCCTCCAAGTTCATCATCAAGCTGAAACCCATCCAATTCTGTTTGATTCATTTCTGAAATTTGTACTTGGAGTTTTTTTATTACATCTATGGTACGAGAAGAGCGATGCACCAGCATATCAACCTGACAAAAGTAATAATAATAATTATTATTACACATATAGTCAGTCAAAAGGCGAAATCTCGTTTCATTAAAATTACTTTATCAGCCATCTTACCTCGTACCGCGCGTCCTCATACTCATTTAGTCTTTCTTCTTCCCTTGTTTTATCATTTAGTTTGAACTTTTTTCGATGAGAAACCGAGAAATACTTATCATTTAGCACCTCATCATAAAGCGCTGCCCGGCTGGGCGGTTTTAGGTGAAGATATGTGTCCGGACGTATATTGTATGTTTCACGGCTCCCATTACTCACCTCTTTTTACATAGAATATATAAAAGTGAGAATTATTATTATGGTCAACATTTTAAACACAGTTTAGCTTTTGATGATAGAAGCAGGAAATCATAATGATGGATACCTGCATCATCAGAATCGTTCTCACAACTGTTATCACCCCTTGTATTCTCCTCTTCAGTTTGCTGGTCTGCATTTCCATTGTTAAGCTTGAGGAAAGTCACTCCAAGATTGTGGCATATGAAGCACCGAAGGCTATTTATTTTCATCAGATTTGGGCACAATGTGTCGCATAATTCAGTAATCCATCTTCTTTCATCAAAAAATAATTGAGGCATTCCCATGAGTTTCATTTCCACCATACTTGCAAGTTCCTGTATACCAACCAATACTACATGTAACAGGTCTACAACAACTTTCATTTAAGAGCAGATTAATTAAAGTGTTTCACCGTACATTCTGGTTGCACATGAATAAGTCTTGACTTGTCGATAAATTATCGAGTACGTTAGCAAAAACTTTGGACTCTTTAACTCTGGTAAGAAGAACATTGGGACTGAGGGACAATAATCCGTTATCATGAGCGTTCTTGACAGGTTCCGGAAGCGGCTCTGGTTCAGGGACTTCATCCTCGTCGCCATCTAGTGTTATCACAGGAACACAGACTTGAAATTGACAATAGGTTGATTCTGGTTCTGTGGTTGTTGGACTGACTTCGTTCTCCGGTACGTACGTGACAACGTTGGAAACATGGCTGCTGGCTTCTGTATCTACTGGTGTCATCGACATCTATTTTGATAAAAATAACTAAATCCTTATACAATACCAGTGTATTGGGTCATTGACTAATTTCTGAGAAACTGCTGTAACTTACACAGTACGGTAATCCTGGAAAAGTTTTTTCAGAGGTAAAGAACGCCTCCACAACTGCCAATAGATCAGGTTCATCCTTTAAAATGTCGCGTACAACTTCAAATGCTTCAAGACGTTGCTGATGGGCTTCTTCAAAATCATCTGCATTGCCATCTGACTCTCGTTTCCTGTCTTCATATAATGTAGAAAGTGCATGCGACAATATCTTATAGTTAGGAGTATCTTTTCCAAGTCGAGCCTAAAATGTTTTAGTCCCAAACATATTGTTAAATAATTTAGTACTGCACTGATGTGCTTAAATTTCCACCAATTTGTTTTTAAATCACAGGTTAAGGCTTAAGATTTTTGTACCAATTATTGAGCATATAAAATATTCAAGTCACTCTTATAACTAAAGCGTTTTACACTAGCTAATGATGGGTTGTATGCATTAAAAAATATTACGTGTTTTAAAACATTGCAAAATTTTATAACCTCTAACTGTTGATGTAAGTTTAAGGCAAGAAGTGCCATGTCATTCAAATTTTCAGCTTCATGAACGTCACTTGGTAGCAAAACATTTCTGTTGAATCCGGAAGTTGCCTGCACCATGGTCCCTTCAGGAACTTGGTCAGTAGATTGGGGTGGAAGTTCAAGGACAACTTCTTCGAGAAGAGATTGATCAGAAATTGAAGCGACATAGTTCCCTTCTTGTTCGGTACTGACACTACAATATGGTGAATGGAGTAGTCAGTAATAATAATTTATTATTATCATCGTCAAAATTTGTTGAGTACAGTTAGTTACCTTTCCGTAGTGCTGTCGGGTTCGCGTGGTAGAAAACAAGCGCCGTCACTGTGTTGTTGTGCTTCATACATAATATTGTCTGATGAGTCGCTGTCGACAAGATAACTCTGAAATCCTAACAGCAGCTCTGGATAACCTGAAAATGTGGCATTAATCTCACTAATTAAAGTGCGGACGTCTATCCTGAAAAAAAAACAATAAACGTTCGGTATCGTAGATATGAAATATTATTTAGGCTAAGCAAAAGAAATTGGTCAAATGATGCAAACTGAAATACTTTCTACGCTTGTAGTCTTCCATGAGCTGTAAATAGGTGACGTATAAATGAGACTTGTCCCCACTTGTTGCAAGTTTTAATGTATTCACGTAATCAACAGCGTTGGAAATTTTGCTTTGAGGTACCTCTGCCGCGGGATTCTGGCATGCCAAGAAATTAAAATTTGCTAAATTCTGTGTTTCAAAATATTGAGCAGATCACGTTTTTAATAAATATATTCTTCTATTTTATGGTATATGTCAATACTAATATTGAATCAATAGTACACCCACCACTTGCTCTGGTTTCAGCATAGTGCTGGAATGGGAATAGTCCTGCACACTTGGTAAGTTTTGGTTTTGACCCTCAGCGCAAGTTTCCTCTACATCTATGCTACTTAATTGCTGGAAATTGGTTCTCTCCATGGGTTCAAAAATACGTTCTAAATTGTTTTGAGGTGTAACATTCAGCATATTACACTCGATGGAAAGGTCGGTAGATGAACCACAATTGTAGGTCGATCCATGACTCTGCTCTTTTGTAACCCACTTGGTTGTTGGTGTCCGGATAGCAACTCCATTTTCAAACTTTTAAAATGATAATTTATTTACATGAAGTTATTTTTATTATTGCTTTCACGAAAAGTGCTGATGGTGCGTAATAAAAAAATTAATGCATCATTGTACTTACTTTAGACTTCTTTGCACTATTTTTTGTGCCTGGAGGTCGGCCTCTACCTCGTTTAGGTTTAATGGCTGCTGCTGACTGATTTTCTGTACGATCCATTTTAGTTAGGGATACCGAAAATTAACTAACGTGTCTGAAAATAAAAGACACAACCTAACTCAATCAATTAGATGATTTAAAAAAATGAATTATGAATTAATTATGAAACTTTTATTGATAAAACACGTGAAAACATGGTTAGTATTTTTTATTTACTCTAACATTTGTTGTTTTTCTTCTAAATTTGTTATAATTTTTATCGTGAAATGTGTAAATAAAGAATGAAAGTCTGTCTGTCTGTCCGGATTTGAATGTTCCCTATGATCTCGCAAACCATAAAAGCTACATGCACCAAACTATGCAGAAATGATCGTCTTGGCAAGGCGGATGTTCGTAGCTATGTTTGGAAAA
>JAHZNC010005143.1:0-10197 GCA_027744095.1 Zhuqinia jingwanae | reverse complement strand
TACATAAATACGATGGGATAGAAAGGATGAAAATGAAGTAAGAGCGGAAATGACTGCCATGGGTCATGGTTTCAAGAAGAAGCGAGATGATATATATTTTTGGGAGTTGAGTTTTGAGTTGCGTCTCTCTGGATGAGCATACTACTGAAGAGTGTGGTGTAATGAGAGAGAGAGAGAGAGAGAGAGAGAGAGAGAGAGTTAGAGAGAAGGTGAATTTTACGCGTTATTATTATTATTATTATTTGGAATAATGCACAAATCATTCAGTATTCACCAGTTTTATTCCCTGGACTGTTGTAAAAGTAGGAAAAAGAGAGAAAGTAAACTCGGTTGTATGCTTAGCCAAGTTTTTTACACTGTACTATAACCAACATTATCATTATTATGTTATATAGCTTATTATGTTTGTATGAAAACACCACAGCCTATAGACGAAAAAAATTATCTATGCATCCATTTTATGTACTACTTTCCTTTTTTGAATCCTGATGGAATCTTATGGTGAAACTTGAATATAAAAAATTATTATAAAAAAAGAACCTTTACGTTGTTAGTTCTTATATTCTCTGGTTTTTAAGACGCTATATACCATAATATAATGAGAAATTATACCACATAATATATGACTGGTCGTTATCTTCCTCTTTTTCATGGCATTTCCAACTAGCACTATTAACTGTTATACCTTTGAACGGGAAATTTCTAGTAATGGCAAATAATGCTTTTAAAGTAGATTATTTTTGAGTGTAAATATGCTAAATAGCTTCATTGCCGTTTTTGACATGTTTTTTTGTGCTAACAAGTTTCTTTTGAAATTTAGCGAGAGAAGGGATCTTTAAGTTACATAATGAAAACAACTGAAATTGACTACTTTGATAGTTGTAATGCTTTATATTACTGACCTAGTTAAAACGAAACTAACTATTTTTACAAATGAAGTATTGTTTCATTTGATAGATCTTAACCATGCTTGATTGACTTGACCTTCCTTCAACTATGTTTCCACTCAAAATGGTCAGTTTCATGTATACGGGTTAAATGTGAGTTTACAAACAACGCAGATATGTACAAGTGGTGAAGACAACATTCTAGCATAAATATATTTTAGTAGAATGATGTTCTTGCAAAACCACAAAAGAAACAAAAATATTGCAGGTGCAATATATGGACGAGCACAGAGAAAAACTACATATCGATATCTGTCATATTATCATTTTGTCATATTTTAGTTACAGGTGTACAATGTTGCAGTTCAAATTAGTTAGATAAAGGATAATATAAATATAATCTTACAATATACCTATCGTTTTGTTAGTTCATACAAACATATAAATAGATTGTATGAAAATTCTAGTTATTTCATATTATCAACAAACGACACAAGTAAAGAATTATTATTACTTTATGAATAATTTTTTTAGGGTTTAACGATTATTATTACTTCCGTATACAATAGATTAAGGTAGACTTGTATCAGCACTGACTGATTGATGACGCATCATCATCATCATCGAACCTTTTTGACTTTTGATTGATTTTAGTTGCAAATACTTAGACACGACGAATACAAAGTGTTTTAATTTGGACTTACCTCTCGAATGTCAATTTTTCCATCTCTGTTGTCATCATACGCTTCCATGAAACATTGTTTGAGCTCTGCCAGCATAGCATCAGAGACAGGCTGGAAATAAACCACAAACAGTACACATTAGCGTGGGCCATATTTTAAACATATATTTATAGCCGTATTTTCGGCTTGCTTGCATTATTTATGGTTGCTTTCTTATTCGGCCGAAAATGTTTACAGAATACATGGACAACATGAATGTAAACATGTGCACGTAGCTAGGTACATAATGGACAAGTATTTTCAAACTATCAAATAATGACGAAGATATATGAGTCTTGGCATTACAATCTTAACTTTAATGAAACAATATGTGTGGTTTGACTACTATAGCTTTAAAAACATATAATTTTTCATTTGTACAAACAATAAAGTAAGTAGGCAAAAAAAATTCTTTACACAGTATTAAAGCATTATGGCTAGCTGTCACTTTCATAATAATAACAATGTATGGTGCATTTTTCATTTTGGTTTGTTATTATAATGCCAAAAGATACCTAAACCTGTCGTTCAGTTAAACTGACACCTGTACGTACACTGTTGTCGTTGTCACAATCAGACAAGTAAACAGGAAATCCCGACTGAGAAAGAAAAGTCGACTGAGAAAATAAATGCACAACTTTTCATGTAATATATTATGTTTTTCTTTTGGTCTTGATGGCATGCACACATGTACGTAGTAATGTTATAAAGCGCAATTGAAACGAATTCTAAGAATCATGTTCTCAACATCACAGTCTGACTTGATATCGCATGAAAATTCTCCTCTTGATTCACATAATAATATTATGTCATATGAGCAAGAAGTTATATTATCCACAAAAAGAAACGACAAACTTCAATATAATTAATTTAATAAGCGTATGTAAAATTACAATTTGAGCACGTTCGTAACGTTAAAATGTATCTTTTTCTTAGGAAGGATCATTATAGCCGCAGGAAGGTGACTTTTATTTTGTATCAAAATATCACGCACGATATCTGACGACTACAAAACATTGCATCCAAGTTTTGGTTATAATTTGTTTGCTCACCTCTGTATCTGTTTGGTTTACACTAGAAACAAATTCCTTGAGGAATCCATCCAATTCCGTACCTTCAATGTAGCCATTACCTGAAAATACAAAATTTGTCAAATAATATTTATTCTGAGTTTTTTTTATATACATATTATCATCCTGTTTTGATTGACATTAATATGGTGGGTCACTGTATGGCAGTGACCTACGTAAACCAATTTTCTCAATTCCTTTCTTCTAAACTCCGTACACCATAATTTATCACCACGCAAGTTTTTTTCACATCACTTTTTCCCCAGTAGATTTAAAAAAAAGTGTCTGTTTGGTTTACACTAGAAACAAATTCCTTGAGGAATCCATCCAATTCCGTACCTTCAATGTAGCCATTACCTAAAAATACAAAATTAGTAAAATATTATTTATTGAGTTTTTTATACATACATTATTATCCTGTTTTGATTGACATTAATATGGTGGGTCACTGTATGGTAGTGACCTACGTGAACCAATTTTCTCAATTCCTTTCTTCTAAACTCCGTACACCATAATTTATCACCACGCAAGTTTTTTTCACATCACTTTTTCCCCAGTAGATTTAAAAAAAAGTGATGTAGCCATAAAGTATATTAATTATCTTGCTATTTGTACATGCCACACTATTTTGTTAGGCATACACTCCAGAAGACAGTCAAAGAATGATTTATTCAACACACGACTTTTATATACATAAAACATAATATCCTCTAGCAGAGTGCAAAAACCAGCATTGAAACAAAATTGATGGAAAAATGGCAAAACACTTTTGTGTAGAGAAAATTACAAGAAAATTGCTCAAATGTGCATAAATATATACCTATATTCATTTTACTACAAACTCACAACATGCATCCTTTGTACCGACTTGCGGTGTGGCATGTAGTATATAAGTTATCATTATCCTGTTATTTATTTAGCTTTGGAGAACAAGATGTCAAAAACTGGGAATGCATATATGCATGTAAATGGTCTAGTTTATAATCTGCATTCATGAATTGAGGTATACCTAGTAGCAATCTAGATAACAAGCACTAACAAACTCACTCACCGTCTTTATCGTAATGACTCCAAACTTCCATAAATTGATTTGCTGTCAATTTCTTCAATTCCCGACTCTGTGGGTCACGGAACTGACGCATGAAGTTTGCACACTTCTCCACATTCACTTTATTTATCTGACCGGAGGACGTACTTGTTTTCATTGTTGCGGCCGCCATTTCCTATCAAAATCCAACAATAACGTTGCAAAATTAATGAACGATCAAAAAAGAAACGAAATTACCTTTTTTTATAATATTGATTGAGTTTAATCGAGAGAAAAAAAATTGTTAACTTTGTAAAGTAAAAAATAAATATAATAATGAACAGGAAAAAAACAACGCGTGTTTAAATAAACTCTAAAGAGTTGGCAATTTTGCAAAAAAGTTATGCATGTAGTTTTTTTAGTATTAGTTTTGTGTACTGTGTAGCATGAGTAAATTATTTATGTGATAATTATTCTGAAAAATCAATATAGGTTTGTATAGGTTGCTATTTAACACGTTACTACTATTCTACGTACTACTATTCTACGTAGCACAAAATTAATCAACTTTTTTAAGTAGCAGGAAATTAAATTGAAATGATTATAATATGTGCACTAGATAAAAAAAAAGTTTCCTTTTTCTAAAATCCCACAATATTCAATTTCATTCCATACTATTCTGTTTCTCTGAACAAAAAACTATTTTATTTCATTCTCTTCAATTCTACTCGTTATAATCTCTACCAAAAAATAGTCACGTTTTTTTCCTACATATTATCAAAGTAAATTCATGCAAAGTCAAAAAAAAATTCTCTGTGTGTCTTTGCAATTTCTATACTATTCCATACTACTTATTACGTAAAGTAAAAGTATGTAAAAATATACATATATACAAATACTTATATGAAACCAGCACAGTTTTTTTCTTTTTCCTTTATTTTTGTAAGAGGGTGAAATTTTCCAGCACAACTCACTCAGTTCAATTAACTTCTTGTCTAGGAAGCACTTTTAATCCTGTTCTTAGTTTGGTTGCTTGCTTACTTGCTTACTTTCAGAGAAGAGTGAAAGCTAAAATTATGATAATCAAAGGGTTTTTAGCTTTGCTGCCTCCACCACCTCCAAAAAAAAACTATATACGACAACACGACTCTACTATAGTTTTTCCCCCTTTCTTCTATAGTTTTTTCAAGCTAGAGCTTTTGGTTGACTTTCATTTCATCACGAAATATATGCATATATTTTTTGTATATGGGCATTTTCTAAGTACGACACACAAACACACACACACACACATAACAGCAGCTTATATGTATAGTCCTAATATTATTATTATTATTATTCATGCACATTACAACAACTAGTAGTAGTGGTAGTATACCATACTATTATTGTACAACCTACCACTTGTTTCTCTCTCTCTCTCTCCCCATTTTTTTCTCTGCTGTTGCTCTTGAGCCTGTGAGCTCATAAATGTTTACTTGTGTGTTTTTCACATTTCTGCTCATATTATGTAAAATTCATGATGATGAGGAGAGAACGATCGAACTAGAAAAAGACTTCATTTATTCATAGTAATGTACTTAAAATGTTTGCACACAGAGAGAAATAAGGTCTAAATTAATAGTCTCACCAAAAGTCTCACTTGATATTTTGATTTGAGGCTTTTATCAACTTTTAAAATGCACCGTTACCACAAAACAAAATACTTGGGAAAGCAATGTATTTAGTATATATTGTATATTTGGGTATGTATGTATATAATATGAGCTTGAGCAACGTTACAATAATACTGCCTTGTTTTTTCTTTCCCTGCTTGGCTTTTGTATATGGTTACCTGGACTTGTAGCTGTATGTGGGTAGGTGCTGCTTGAGGCATGTTTTATGTAAGCTAGCATTTAAACTGACAGACAATTTCGATATTAATTTCATGTTGATTTATATCAAGTCAAGCTCATAGGTATATATTTTTCTAGCTAATTTGAAAGCATTTCAAAGGAAAGTGCTTTCAGAAGAGAAAAAAAAACTAAACTAAACTAGAATAAATGTAAAGCGTCAGGCAATCTGAATGAGAGCTTTTAAAAATTTCATTTGCAATTTTCCTTTCTATTTTCTGCGCACATTAATTTAGCCTTCATATATAAATCCTTCCATATATTATTATGACAGTTTCTTAAACGTTGTATTACGTTACAAATCAATATTATAAATGACAATGCAATTATTTTTTTATTCTAAAATTGGGATCCTAATAACAGATTAATTCAGCCATTTTGATTTGTAATCAATCAGAAAATAGAAACATGAATAGAAAGTTAAAATATAAAAAATAATAATATTATTTATGTTGATCCTAACTTAAAAAGAGAATTTAATGTAATATGTAGATTAATTGGAACGGAAAATGCTGCGTTTTAGTATAAAGAACAGAAAAATATTATTTTTAGTTTTAAACAAGGCAGCGCAAAAGAAGCAGCAAAATAGCTTTTCGTTTCGTTTTTTTAGGAATTAATATGCCTTTACAGTACACTACAAGTAATATAATTAATTAATTTTGTCACGCACTACTTTAATAATAAATTAATAGAGTATTAATTTAATAATAATAATAATGTATATATTTTTTGTGTGATCCTAAAATATTTATTATTTGTTTGGAGCGTACTTGCACATCGCCCCAAACTTTTTCAAGTTCCTTCACGGGCCGAAGATCCTTGAGGAACTGCTGAGCCTTGGTGAACATGATCGATTATTATTATTATTTATTTGTTACAAATATTTTTTTTAATTCCCAACAACAAGTAGAAAATCTTTTATAAAAAATCAGTATGGCAGAAATGAGTTGAAATAATTTTTTTATTTATATATATTTTATAGTCGTTTTCGTATATTATTTTTCTGATTAACAAATTAGCGAGAGTTGGTTGGATTGTAGATTTGGAGCAATGAGAAAAAAGACGAAGAGTTATGTGCATTCAAAATCTAAGGCACCCACTAAATATATATTTTTTTGGACTTTTTCTTTCTTTTTTCTCTGCAAAAAAAGCTGCGTTATTTCCTCTTTGTATTTCAAGTTGGCTGTTGAAATTTTTTTTAATTTAGTAATCAAAAAATGGTGAAATGTGATAATCACACTTGATATATCAGTACATTAAACCAATCTAGTATTCAATATAAAAGTAATAGTATTCGATGTAATATAACGTATTAATATTTTTAATCGTTGGTTGGTACAAATTTTCTGTTAATTTTTTTGGTCGCTTCTCGAGTGGTCGAGTATTTTTGGACGAAATTATTAATACTGAATAATATGTTTATATTCATTCAGTAGTAGCAGCGGCAACAGCGGCAGCAGCAGCAGCAGCAATGTGAGGACTTGATAACCGATATTTAATACACATTATTTATGTAGATTCTTTTTTCCCCTTTCTCACTGGTCACTATAGTGCGTTCTTGGGAATAATGGATTTTTTTCCACAAGAAATAAAGAAAGTGAAAGTTTTTGTTTGACAACTACATACATACAATATGTATATGTATGTATGTATATAGAGACGAAATATAAATTATTAACCAGAAAAAATGTCGGTTTTGTTTTTGTTCTTCGGAGGAATTTCTTTTTCTTTCGTTTTATTTACACCACCAAAAATCCACAAAAGCAACTGCACTATTATAACTTTTTTCTCACCAATACACAAAGCAACAGCTACTATATTATTATACGTAATTTCAAGCAACAATATAGGTATATATAGATAGATACTTATATATTTACACGCAACAACAATAATAACAATATATACCGCAACAACAAGAATAACTATATAGTTTTTTTACGTCAAGAGAAATATATATATGTTTATATATCCAATTTGCAAATTTGATCCTTTTTGTGTATATAATCCAATAATAAAGTGTATAATTATTATTATAGATTATATATAATATAATATATACAGATTGTCCCACAAAATTTGTTGAAATGGTCAGTTATGTGTAAAATGAGCAATTTTTTTTAGAAAAGAATGTTTCCAAAAAAATTTGTTTTTTGGGTGTTTTATTTTTGTATGCTGTTCTCTTTTTTGAGAGAGAGAGCTATTTATTATACGACATCAAAACAACAGCAGCAACGGCAGGAGTTTCTCTTTTTTTTAGCATTTAATTCCTTTTTTGTTCCCAACACGAAAACATGCACACACGCACAAATAACATATAGCATACAGCTACAACAGTGGCAATTGCACAACTGAAAAATATTCTTTGAATATACTAGCTCTAGATAACTACTTTTAACATTTGCCAATGCTTCTCAGTTACGACGCGGCGGCGAATATATAGCTTCTCTGTTTTTCTCTGTGTGTGTTGTATGCCTCCACCACCACCACCACCACTACTACTGCATCAACTTTATAATATAGTTCTGCTGAGCAAAAAAAAAGCTTGTCTGCTAGTTTGTTTGCTGGGCTCCTTTTTTTATACTTATATATCTTCTGAGTATTATATGATTATAGTAGACCAAAAAAGAGAAGAAGAAAAAAACTTTTACTTGATATTATTACTACGTTGGTATGCCCATTCATATGCAGTTATTTGAACAACAACAACAGCTACTACAACAGTCCATTATAATACTATATACCAGATAGTTATACACAGACACAGAGATACACACACACACACACTTTTTTATAACAAAGGTGGTGGTGAAAGCAACAGCAAAAAAACTTAGTAAAGTTAACAAAATCTCTCTGAGTACTTGTACATCTTCTGCAGTTTACTTATATATATTATATACATTTTTTGTGCACTTGGCAGTAAAATTGGAGGAGTTTTTTTTCAGTAGTATGAAAAAAGGGGGTTTGGAGCGTTGCCACAGTAGTGTGAGTGTAACTGTAACTGTTCTACATTTACGTTATAAATTGCTACATGCATGCATGCATACATGCACCAACTACCAGCACACTACCAGTACAATTGTTGTACAAACTCTCTCTCACACACACACACACATGCACACACAAAACAGGAATGGATTAGTAGCAATGATAAATATAATGTGTACACTTTTTGGTGGTGGAGTACAAAGTACAAATACTACAGCAAGTAAGTACCACAGTACCCGTCGTCGTCGTCGTCGTAGTAGAAGTAGTAGTAAGTCCACCACCTAAAGGTTTTCCTTTTAACATTGGAACTTGGAACCTGTCCCTATCCATGTCCCTTTACTTTTTACCCGAATTCAACTAGAAACTTGAAAGGAATGTATAATTCAACTATTTTTCCTGCTATACCTACTTTACTCTTCTTGGACGGGATGGATGGGAGGAAAAAAAGAGGGTCATGCATATTATACGATGTACATACATCTTTCTCTAGCTTTAGTGAGTGTGTGTGTGTGTGTGTGGTAGTAGTAGTGGTTTATGAATTCTCAAGAAAAGGCATCTTTTTAGTTTAAAACCATAACTTTCTTCTTATTCTTCTCAGAGAGAGAGAGAGAGGAAAGAGAGAGAGGTGGGATGTAATGTTGGATATATATGGAGACATAAAGTATCTTGAAAAGAAAGGTTACATTTTACCAGCATAACAGTAGCGACAGTAACACCCAAGAACACAGAAATACACGCTCTCACATGCATACATAACAAAAAAAGCATGCAAACTACGAGTTTAGTTTTTTTCGTATTCATAGTACATAGTTTTGTATAAAAAAAGTGGATGTCTGCTTGTGGGAGAAAAGAAAATAATATCGTTTTTTTAGTTTAAAAGGAGCGAATTTTTCATGGGCTGCTTTTTACAATAAAAAAATTGTTAAAAAAAGTAGGTATGTATGTGGTGCTAGTATATATGTATGTTTGCCATTCATGCAGCTTGACAAGAGAGAGAGAGAGAGAGGTTCAGCCTACATTTCTCCCTTGTTGGCGTGTGAGAATACTCATTCTACTATATATACACTACTATGATGGTAGGTGGTGGTAAGTAAGGAGAACATTACGACAAAAATTATTATACATGGCTATACGCATATATAGGTAGCCATGTATAAGTTTCCTAAGCTAAACTGTTTTCCATTTTCCATAATACTTTCACTTCACACTACTTTGTAGTTTTTTTTGCTATGCGGCTATGTGTGGATGAAGATGAGTGAAAATAAATGTAAGTGTGGAACCACTCACACTTTACATTCATATACTACTTATGCTTCTACTACAACTAAAACTATGCAACCCAAAAGTATCTTTGTATGTATGTATGAACCATGCCATGCGATGAGCTGCTTAAATTTACACTATTGTGTGTGTCCGCTATATAGTAGCAACATCACCACCACCACCACCACCACCACTCCTTCTACTACTACTCTCCTTTCTCTTTTGGCTTGGATTACTTTTTTTTGTAGGTAAACTCAAACTGAAATCATGCTGGTTAAAGTTTAGTACAATGCATATTGGGTGCGGTATGGTAATAATAAGTACCATTGCCAAACACGACCACCACGG
>JAHZNC010005142.1:0-21294 GCA_027744095.1 Zhuqinia jingwanae | reverse complement strand
GATACAAAAAGTTACTCTACTATAATGCACAGCATAAAGTATAAAACAACAATAGCACAGTTACTTAAAAACCACTTTGTTTGAATGCGAAATCGTAACAGGCTTGTTTTACATGTGTAATTTTTTTAGCAAAGTATTATTAGGAAGGCATGCTGATATTTCATACAGGATTACTGCAGAATTCCACACAATAGAATATTGATTAAAAATTAATTCATTACATGCATTTTATGTAGTTATTATGTATTTTTGAAACTGATCACGTTGTTGCTGTAGTGCAGTGGTAGATTAATTTTTCTGCTATATATAGCTGGGTGGAATTGCGCGTGTAGAAATTATGATGTAACGCTTATACATATATTTATAAACATATAATAAAACTGTCCATGTACGCAAGTGCATAAAAAGATGTTTTGTTTTGTCTCAATTGCAAAGCCAACCAAAACCTATAAATTCTCTTGTCATGCACTTTGTGTAGAGGTAGAAATTTAAGAATCTTCAGCTTCGCCTTCATCGATATGGATAACAATAGAAATATGCAAGGATTACGTCTATATGACAGACCAGTAGAGAGGTAGTTGCAGAGCGTAATCCCTATTTCGTAGCCAGTTTTAGCTTTAGAGCAGGTGTTTTATACACAAGTATAATTGATAGTGATAGTAAAACTGAATTGTAAAGGATTACATTTTTATGATGTAAACTCTGGGCCTTTATGTGCTATGGACGATGTTCATATACCCATGTCGTGTATATTTAATTTAGAAAAATGAAAGTAATCATATGCGCCAACTTGTATCTCCGTTAACTTTGATCACTGCATGTGGCGTTTAAAAATGGAATATATTAGCGGTTGAGGATGTTCTGGAAGACAGTAACCAGGAATATATAGTAAGAGATGACATATGTCTGTGACATACATTTTTCTAAAGTTATGTGTCCGGTCAAGTCATTATGTATTCATATGATAATATGCATCCAGTTATTTACAGATATACATCTTTTAACTGGTTGGAGTTGAGTTATCACGTGTGTACTGCTTGTAGTACTCTGTAAACTATATTGCCTGTTAAATTATAGGTGACATGTCACATTAACGTTCTCAGAAAGTAGCACGGATGATACAAATACATGTAGCTGATAAAACAAATACTTTTAAACGTTTATACATTATTACAGGAGCAAAATAGCATTTATTGGACAGAGAAAACGACACCTACAAACACGTTACTTTAATAAAAAATAATTGTATGCGAGATTCTGGATATAATATGCGATCTTTCAGGCTGACATTTTTTTTTAAACTACAATAGCTTCCTCCTTTACGCTGCATTATGTGCATACTGAAATGATAGGCTTTGGTGGGGATGCTACTTACAATTAGGTATTACGTGCTTGTGATTTGTATATATGTACGACATGTAATTTTTTGTAACTCCTAGCTTTGATTTGCTTTACCTTACGGTACCTATTGTTAGCATGACGTTATAAAGTAAATATGGCGATGTTTGATTGAGGATATAATAAACGATTATAAAAACGGCCATTCTTTTATGATGTTGCAAACAAGAAGTAATATACAGGCTTGGTCTTGGTATTTCTTTGAAGACGTTTGAAAGTACTACTGCCTTGTCTTGTAAATACGCGTCGCTTGTCTTCATGATATTTCATATATGTACATACTTGATTGTTGGTTGATTATTCCATGCAAAAGGAATGGGAGTAGATAAATATTGTGCACAACGAGTTAAAAGCCAAAGAGGTTTACATGTATGTTGTGTTTGTGATGATCATGGGAATGCCTACTACTTATTTTTTTTAGAGGTCGAGCTCCTTTTCAATGAAGACCTGTTGAAGCAGCAAAATATGGATATACGGCAGACAATTGTGGAAAACTAGTTTGCTCGTTTAGTCTTAGTCAGAATGTGAAGTGAAGAACAATTCTTAAAAGTTTATTCAAACCCTCTGTATCATCCATCATTCTAAACAAGAATGATGCATACGGCATGGAATATTTTGGATAAAAATCAAATGTTGCAAAAAAATATATTCTAAAGCGGTTTTTTTCCTACATGCATTGCATGTGGCTGCGATTTTTGCTGGTGCCAACTTTTTTGTGTGTGCAAGAATACAGATTTGGTAGAGAATAATTTTATGCATAAATATAAGATCTTTTCGTTTTGATATTCGTCGTGAGGAAGTGGAAAGTTGCGACATTTGAGGAAGTTTTCACAGTGGATGTTTCCATTTGGGAAAAGAGACGAATACTTTTCGGCTAAATTGTCGTAATTATAATGGGACGGAAGAAAAGATAGAAGTTGACGTTTTAGAACAGTTAGATTTGATTCAAAGTGAAGAGGTTGTCGAGTGCAGTGGAGGCGACGAGGTTAAACTGACAGAAGGAATCATGCCTAGCATTACTGAGCATTTGTTTATGCGATGACTCGTGAACGACGCTGGCAACCCTGTCATCTAGCCTTGTCCCACAAATATCCCTTCTGCTACTTTAGGAGCCAAGGGTTTCCGTCTTGCAATCAGCAGTACTCAATTTGTCACTTTAATTGAAGGAACCTGCACCTTTTCAATACGAAATATGTTGAGGGTTATTTATTTTGTTCGCAACTACTCTGTAGGATTGATGCTACTACTTGCCATCTGCTCGTGGCTGTGTTGTAGCATCTCAGCAGTTGAATATGGACGTAAGATGCGAACAAAAAAATGCTTCAAAATCTTAAACTTAAATTATTATGCTATATTGATGTTAATAATTCTTAATAAAAATTCTCACAGTAGTCTAACACGCAATGTATGATTTTTTTGTATACCGGAAATAGCTTCGTTATCTTCATTAACCGGAGTTTTTGTAAACTGGAAGGGCCCAGACATTTGGTCCTTGGAATCCGGCAGAAGAGTAAAACTTGCTCAGTATTCAGGGTATTCAACTGTGATACCATTAATTACCGGCAATCCACAAGCCACGTCACAACAAATCTTTCAAGAAAGAGGCATTTCCACTGTAGGAGAGTTCCTTGTTGAAGCCCCTCCGTCGTAAGTGCATAATATATAGATTGTTTACAGTATGGCAGTACACAAATCTGTCAGAAATCTACTACTACACATGCACGCATACTCATAATAATAAAAGATGTGTAATTACACCAAAAAAGACCTTGATTAAAGTGCATGCGAAAAGTGGAAGCAAAAACTATATATTTAGTTCAAGAACACTGTTCTGTGAACCTGTATTTCCTCAATTTGGAGATGTTTGTAATGAGATAATTATTTTGCTTGCCCTGTAGATACGGCGTTATTGCTGTAATTCAAGAACTGAAATTGCGTAAAAGCAATAGAGATGGCGGATATAATTCTTCGTGTCTTGACTACATTCAGGTAGGATTTTTATACGGCGCAATTTATTGACAGTACTGGGAATTTATTTGAATTTAGTTGTTCTATTTACCATGAACTTTCTTTTTTTTAAGTTTGGAGAGTTGAAAAATGTGGGACCTGGAAGCGTGAGTGGGAAGATTTGTGGAACAGTTCGCAGAGATGACATGAGCACGAAATCCTCTGGCCTAGTTGGTCCTAGAACGTTTATGAGCACAGGGGGCAAGCTGAGAATGGTCTTTAATCATGCATACGTTTCCGAATTAGTGGATGCCCTGCTGCAAGGGGGTAACCCGAGAAAAAAGGCAACCCTTCGTGTGGAAGTTGCATTCACGGCTTACAAAAGTAAGAAATTAGTTGGTCAAAATGCATAAATTATCAATGGAAACATTATTTAAATATGAAATCGTTTTCTATATAGCTAATTGCACTGATGAATGGATTAACGGAACCGCTGGAGACAGTTCTGAAATGGAGACATTTGAAGCTTGCAGTGATTACACCCAGTTACTTAACCAAACGTGCATTAGTTCAAAGTTATTGTGTGATGATGTGTATAATTGTGGCGGTGATGGTGACACGTTGGGATCAGACGACCAGCAAACCCTTTGCCCTGACAAACCCATGAGAACTACAGAAAAAGAACCCGACGAAGAAAACGAGCCAACGGATAAACCCTCTGGTTTAAATAATTTTTTCAGTATATATGGAACTCAAGGCTTGCAACCGTCGTATCAGTTTGAAAGGAAATTTACACCGTACACTTCGCCATCAGATAATGACAACTCATCCCCACCATCCCCATTCTATCAACGAGTTCCTCATCCCACGCTTAGAAAATTTAATTCCTCTAGAATCGTCAGTCACAGTAGCGCTAATACTTTTAGTGGCAGCACTCCACAAAGTCAAGAAAGTGAAGTTCCTGCATCAGTACCTGCCGAAGGTGACAATGTCAGATCTGCAGGTACCTTCAATGTTGGCAAGTCAAGTAATGTCGACATCACTGAAAGTTCTCCCAAACGAGTAGACATTATCTCGCACGATGATCCCTCATACGGAAGGAGAGAACTTGCGGACGCTATCAACAGTGTAATATATGGTGTCGCCTTGTTCATAGTGTTTACAATATTTATCACCCTGTTTGTGATTTACATTGGACGACGCATCCAAATGAACTTGAGTCAAAGAAATTCTCGAGGTAGTATAGCCCCAGTGGTGACTTCTCAAGTGACTACGCCATCAATTCGGCCAAGTACGACCACAGCTGTGATAACAAGAGAAAATGCATCTTGTAGCAATGCACAAACTAGGGAGTTGTCGTTTTCCTCGTCAAACACGACTGTGGTCCTTGTCACGCTACCTAAGCATACACACAATGGTGATGCAACCTATGATCTTCCTCCAAGTTATGATGCTTTATTTCCTAATCCCACCACAAGTAACGGAAGAATTCCCAACGTTTAAGAGCTTTCATTATGAAAAGTCAATTAAACTGATCCCAACTCATCCTGATAATTATGTGGGCATTCTTCAAGCAAACAGAATTTCCTGAATGCTTCTTGACCTATTATACTTTTTTTCTCATCATTCAATTTTCACGATGAACTTTTTTTAAATGTAACGTAACTTCAAACTAAGTTAATCTTTAGTGGCCATATTATTTATGAGTTTTTATACATTTAATATGTATATGTGTAACTTAAAATAGTCAAGTAGTCAATTATGTGCAGGGGTAGTTTAATGATTTACAACATAATATTAATATTTACTTATGCTACTTACTTTTTCCTAAACTCTTTGGATTTAATATAAATACATATATAATACCAGCATTATTCAAGCTAGTTTCTCACGAGGTAAAATGCCCTACTGACTGTAAAGCGATTGTTAAAATTTATAATATCTATATATTCCAGTTTTATGTATGGATGATCACTGATCACACAACACAAAAGTTGGTCATTTCATTTTATGGATGTGATATACGTAATGAGACATGAGACATTTTTGCAAACAGCATAAAATCCTGTGAGTGTTTTCGTGCTTGTGCCTTTTGTTTTGTTGTATTGTTTTCGCGATTTTTATGCTAAAAAGTAGCAAAAAACATCTCTCGGCTCGTTTACCAACTATAACGAAATATGTACACACCACCAGTATTTCTTTTCTTTGTGATTGCTCTTATTAGGATGAGACGAGCATAATAATACGACATCATAAAAAATGAGTTGACTTTGCATTCATTAAAAAAACAAGGTAGAGAGATGATGCTGAAGGAGAAGCAGAAGTCAAAAGTCATTATTTTTAAGTAAAAAGCGAAACGTTGCCTGGAATGTTGTTGTGGAACGCCAAGCCAGTATTCTTATTTTTTGGTATCGAGTTTTAATGGTGCAACTTATCAATAATATACATACAAACATACCTATGTACACACATGCACATATAATATGTACCTGTTCATCAACGAGGGATATATTATAGAAGCAGGAATAATATGTCTAATGGAAGAAAACTATAATTGCAGAGTAATGATGAAGTGGTTGTTTTTGTGTGTGGAGTGAGGCGGTAGTTGAAAATCAACTTTTTCGCAATATATCGCGTTTGATTACCTGTTACAATCTACGAGAAGAACAATGTAATAAGATACTCATGGACAGGTATATGAATTACATGTATGTATATGAAATATGTATTTACAAACCACATATTAGTGCACTGATATGAAAAGATTTCAAGTTTTCTGTTGCAAGGTCACTGTCAAGGAGTCCACTCACAATTCTAATTAATCGCATAAAAAAGTCAAATGCAGGTGGTCTGGATAGTTTTTTTAATAATTATTTTTGTAAAGCCTCACATCAATAAGAAGCATGTCTTTTGATTTTTTATGCTGTCCATTTTTGTTTGACCGGTTTTCTGCGGTCCTTTCGGATATCCACTTATAACTTCTGAATTTGAATTTTATATATGCTCAAAATAATAAATTGCTCAGTAAAAAACATTCAAACAAATCCATGACTCAAAAGTACAATAATTATTGAAGGAGCGAAAAAGATCATGGACCTAGTTCCAGTTAATCTACTTGTGATTCTACTCATACGACGGCAATTCTCACAGGAGGCGCTAGACGGGGGCTATTTGCCAAAAGTATTTAAATATCCGACAACTGTAGTAAACGGATATATACAGGAAGGGATATATTGATATCAGATATCGTTCTCTAAAAATGCGAATCTCAGTTTTAGTTTAATTTAGTTAGTGGTATTTTATGACTATATTCACGCAACTTGTATTTGTTCAAGTTGTGACATTTAATTATAGAGTCTGCAACTATATTTTTATTTATTTGGGTAGTTTCTTGTATGTGTATGAACCATAAAATAAAAAATGCACATAAAGTTGTACGCTAGATATATTTGAAGAGAACCAAATGAATAAATTTATATCAACTTCTTTTGATGTACCTGTGTTTGCGGATAATGTCTGTCTGTTTTGATTTTGTAAATGAAATGCAAATGGTGTGATAAGTATGATAATGGGTACGTGTGAATCATGGCACGTTACCCATTATTGCCCATTTGTGCTTAAGCATGTTTGTATTGTATTTTTAATGCAGTACACCTTTTATCTAAACAATATATACATACCTGCATACCTACTTCATGGATTCCAAGCTCAATGTAATGAACGATTGTCGTATACTCAAGTAAAATGCCAAATACTTTATGACATGACGAAGAAGAGATAATTGTGGACTTTCAGCATGCCATGTTGCATGTTGTAAAGGACATAGATAATCTCGTGTGATCCTGAATGCTTACTATGAAGGTAGAATTGTCTGTGGAAGTCAGCATTTAGTAAATGCCATTTACTGACGACAACGAGTTTACCTCTTCATCATCATGTTTAGTTTCCTTATTGTGGATTTTCAATAAAAATTGCAAAATGCCAATGCAAATAAAGCGACTAGGGTCTGCACGAAAGTGTGTGGTAGTCCAATCAACAAGTTAACCAACTTTGTGAAGCAACATGATCTTGATGTGATGATTATACACTTTATGCTTACCTTCTCAGTTGTAAATATTAGGTAGATGTTATTCTTATTTTTGTTTTTTGTGTATTCATACAGCATGCTCGCAATGGAGGGAGATCAAGAATCACAACCCACGGTTATTTTATAGGTTCTTCCTTGCTTTCAGTGATATAAAAAAGTGGTTATTGATAATTTGTTCTTTACGATGAATTCCTGGGACAAATAGGCCATTGCCAAAATATTATGTTGCTTCTATTGACTGCTTCCGCATGGTTTTTGCTGTATTAGTTTTCCAATTTTATCTTGATTTTTGTTACAATTTTGATTGAATTTAACTGATGAGTTGCTTCAAGGGGAAAGCTAGTAGATAATATAATTTGCATATCAAGCGCTAAAAAATGCTAATGGCATCCATGCATCAATGTCATTATTAAAACAGCCGTAAGAAATTCGAAGGTTTGTTTTGAGTGCAACACGTGGGAATTCCCTACAGAAAAGATGACTAGATGACACCTAAAATCAAGATACATATCATATAATACATCTAACGCACGCTAAATATCTGCACGCGCAGATATGTGTTTATAAATAGGTATGTATTTTTTGGTGCTACAACTAGGTATTAAAAGAAAACTAAGAATGAAAGCTGTGATACTTTCTATTATATAACTTGTATAATTTTCTACCTTCCAGTCAGCATACGTATGTTATAGCCCAAAATAATCGATTATAAACTGATTAATTTCCGGGATACTTTTTCACATTTAACCAGGCAACATTTCTATGTGTTCATTAACTTATACATCATGGTCGCATTTTCATTATGGTATACATATTTGTTTCTAATAAAATTATGATCTTTCATACATTTAAAAAAAATGAAAATAAGCTGACTTCCAAATTATCAGTACCATATATATTGAAAATTAATTGTACTAAAAGGAAATTAAGAAAAACAAACAAACAAAGTTTCACCTCTTTTAGAAGTAAGAGTTCACAAAATTACAGCGTGTATTTTAGTCTCTGGGATAGGTCGCCAATCGCAAGCACAGCAGACGCCACAATGAACGAAGGAAATAAGAGAAGAAAGCCCGACAAGAGCCCATTAATTCGACGTAAGGGTTAAAAGTATTTAATCGTGCGTTCAATTTCAAACATTTTGGTGTAAGGCTGATTGTAACATTGCAGTTTTGTGTTATAAGGAACATCAATATCGGATAAAGGTAAAATAACAGAGACACAAGTTCCATTAAGTGCACTAAAGAAAGAAGCTTTGGATTTATCTGCAGGTTATTTTGTTATACTATGAAAATTATACAAGCCTTGACTGGGATATTATTATCGCATATGTTAAATTTTTAAATGCTTAATGATTTCTCGCTTGGTGGAAATGTGATATTTTACACTACTATCTCACTCAGGTTCAAATCTACCAACAACATTGCTTCTCACCAGGGATGCCGCCATGAAAATTACTGAACAAGCTATTTCCGCTGCTTTAGGTTAAAAACAATTTGTACAACGTTCAGTTAACTTTTACTTAAATCATGCTGATCGATCATACTATATTTCCACCTATCTTGTTTGTGCGTAGAAAATGCATGGTCGGGTGTAAGTACTGAAAGGAAATCGACTTCTACTTCACTGAATACTAAAATGACGACCAACAGACCGGCGACCAGTGGCGGTGGCAATTCTAAAAAGCCCAACAACCCTAATGCTGCAAATTACAAACCAAATTCAATGGATCCCAAAACTACGAAGGCGAACAAGCCATTATCAGTTACCCCGAAAGGCACGGGCTTACCCACTCAAACAGGAAAAAATAAGGAGTCTCTCCCAAAGTTACAAGAGCCCTTGCCGGTACGTGAAAAAATTAATGGTGGCCTAGAACAGGAAAGGGTACTTAAGAAAAGGAAAGCTGAATCAAAGTCCAGTTCGGAAGTGGGATCCCTGAAGAAAACACCGAAAAAGGTTGCAAAAAGGAGTACTTCCAGTCCATTTAATGTTTCCAAAAAGGAGGATTGAAATAAGGAAGGATGGCAATAAAATTTCCAAGTATTTTATTCAATACATCAGAGTATCTCTGTAAAAGAGTAATAAAATGTTCTACAATATGATATGTGAATGTCAAGTTTATCGTTCAGCAGGTGACTTTTTAAAATGCTTGCCAACTCATGAACTCATAATTCACTACAATATTATAGCAATTGGCAATTACTATTTATTATCTATTATGTACTTATATTCAATGGTCGACGTATGATGCGAAGCGAATAAAATTATGTATTTTGGATACACGTGATACGTGTAGTTATTTATTAACTGTTGTGTTACGCATTGCGAAAATTGATAACTTGTCAATATTTCAGTTGATCTTTATTTTAAAGGGTTATCTTTTGTTTCGTTATTTTAATATCCCTTTCATCGTTTTAAAACTCATGTAAAAAACTACACTTGACTGGGTGTATGTAGCTGTAATTATATTTTTTAACCCTCTTTTGTGGCGAATCCATTGGATCCAAATCGAATACAATTATAATAATTATATTGTGATAAAAAATGAAATTATAGTCGGAAATACAATAAAAGAGAATAAGATTGAAGTCAATTATTAGGCACGCAAATAGGAGCGCCATTATAATTAATAGCCTAAATATCCTAACCGCAATCACAAATCATAAACTCATTAAACGCGTTACATTTCTTTTCTACTACTACTACTGGACTTGGACACAAAGCACGGACAAAGCAATGGAACGGGTGCATATTGAGATGCAAATTGCAAACTACATCTCATTGCGCGGTGTGCTCACATGTGTTTGAAAACAAAAACATTTACTCGGCACAGGAGTGAGCAGGTAGTACATTTCGATATAAATGTTACACACATGTTTACACCACATCATCGGACATGTGGACAACACTGAATGCAAGCATTGTACTGATTTGAATTGTTGCATGCATTGTTCCGTATTCCATACCCAATGTTCGTTAAAGAAAATTGTGTATTAAACAATTTCTTTGTTTTGCTGATTAAAAATATTTTTTTAAATAAAATACTGAGCAAGATAATTTGGGAGAAAAAACGTTTATTGAGGAAAAGCATTCCTTATACTTTTTATTTTGTTTTAACCACGATGATTTTTTTACATGATGTGATATGCGTAAAGCTAGTGGTTTTTAATTGTATTTTGTTTTATGTGCAGTGAATAGTGTTATATAATTTTTCTCAACCTTGCCAATATATTTTTTTCTGTCACAACATGTCTGCATCATCCTTTAAATGCTACCAATTATATAAACCAGTGCTTTCTTTGCGTCCACTGGTTAGCAAAGTGCCTAGTCATTTCATTATAAAACAATGGTCTGAATCAAGACGGGAATTTGTAAGGGTGACATCTTCGTATTTTACTCACAGAAAAGAAGGTTTTATTTGCTGTAGCGGTAAGCACATTTTGGAACCCAATGCAAAAGTAGATGTGTCAAGAAATATTACGCGTCCATTCGCTTCAAGTCCGGAATCACCTGAAAAGGCTCTGGTAAAAATCTAGCATACTTAAACAACTTAATAAAGTGCTAAAAGCATGTTAAAAGTTGAAGTAAATTGTGCTAATCGGAAATCTTTTGTCGTTTTGTTTGTTTTTCATGTCAATTACTAAACCAAAGGACGTGTCAAATACACAGATTCTAACATTACCGGAGAAATTTGTGGACAGTTTACCAGTACGATATCATCCGTATTTAAAACTTTCTAGAATAGATCGTCCTATAGGTATATCAAGACAACTGGAAATCATGTGACGACAACAAATTGCAAATGAAACGATTGAATGTTGATTTCTTATATCTGTCGTAATTTTTGCAGGTACTTGGCTTTTATTTTGGCCATCTACATGGGGCCTCACTGTGGCGTCTGGGGGAGTACCAGACGTAAAATTACTTGTACTTTTTGGAGCAGGAGCTTTTGTGATGCGTAGTGCTGGATGTACCGTAAATGACATGTGGGATAGACATATAGACCCAAAGGTAATCTATCAGCTTTTTCCTCTATTTGTTTCTCCATCTGTATTTTTAATCGTAATTACTGCGTACTTTGTGGGACTGCAGGTAAAGAGGACGTCTTCTCGCCCTTTAGCCTCTGGTCAAATACGCATGAGACATGCAGTAGTTTGGTTGGCGTCTCAATTAAGCGTTGCATTTGGAATTTTATGGCAATTGAATCCATCATGTTTCCTGATTAGCTGTGGAGCTCTAGGTAATATAATAATACTATTGCCTAAATAAATAATAATATAAAGCTCCTCAGCTAATTTTATTTTTATTTGCACTGCAGGTCTTGTGTGTTTATATCCTCTTGCCAAGCGAGTGACTCATTGGCCACAAGCTGTTCTTGGATTGACCTTTAATACTGGCATACTCATTGGATATGCCGCTGCTAGTTCTTTAAAAACAGGATTTTTTGATGTTCCATATCTCGATCCGTCGTGTTTATCGTTGTACTTTTCTGGAATCCTGTGGACTCTTATCTATGACACTATTTACGCTCATCAGGTAAATTAATTTAATAAATAACATAAACTCGTGCCATCATGAAACTGAGCAAAGGAAGTTGTTTTATTATGAAGGATCTTAAAGACGATGCGCTACTCGGGCTTGGCTCCACAGCTCGCAGATTTGGGGAAAATACAAAGTTTTGGTTAACTGGATTCAGTGGTCTAATGGTTTCAAGCTTAACTGTAGCAGGAATCACTGCCGACTTGAGTTGGCCATATTATCTAGGTATTACTGGTGTGGCCTCTCACCTGTTTTGGCAGGTAATAATCAATATTAAATAATATGTTGTTTTTTAAACATGTCTTTATTCGAGTGTGGTTTCTGTATACTACATAATTATTTTCAATTTTTAGATAAAAACTCTCAATATTAATGACGCTACAAATTGCGGCGAGAGATTTAATTCCAACAGACACATCGGATGGATAATATTGCTCAGCCTACTGGCTTCGTATTCGATAAAAGATCTGGGCAGAGAACAAATTACGTTTTCGCAAAAATCGTTAGATGCAAAAGATGGAGTAAAAGTACAAAGTTATGCTGGTCTTATGCCGAGTAGTATTTAAAGTCCAAAAAAGAACTAAATTGTAAAGTATTCTTAAAAATAAATCAAACTAGCTCATTTTACATTTGGATTAATTCTACAAGTAATTTGGCATCCTTGGTTAAAGTTAAAGGAAATTTTGTGCCTGTACTAAAGTCATACGAGGGCACTAGTTTTGGGTATGCTAGTGGATAAAATGTATCATCAACTTTTGTGTGCATGTGCAGTATGATTTACGGTTAATTTTCCAAAATGTAGAGTTTGATGTTTTTATCTTGAATGAAAGCCAGACACGGAGATACATATGGGCTTTATATTTTTGAGTGAGTGAGTTGTTACACAAGTGACAAGTGCAACAGCATTGCCCTTCAGTATACATATACATGTACGCATGAACTCTCTTAATAACTACAGCTAAACAGCAACAGACAACTTACTCTTCAGTGATAAGAGTAACATTGTTTTCCCCTATATGTATGTGTTGTACTGGAAAACCACTGTTCAAATTCAACTAACTGGTTAAGGGGGTTCCAGGATATAAAACTCATATTTAGATAATCACTGCAGTTATCCGGAGTGCAGTGACAACAAGTTGTGCACTTCAAAATGTAACGCGTATCATTATGCAAGTTTGAAAAAGTTAACGGTAGGTTGACGAAAGCTTGAGTCTTAAAAATAAATCAACTCTTTTGCCAAAAAATGTCTCAAATAAACATTATGCAAGTTTGTAATCGTTTAACGTTTCAACACCACATTATGGGTAATTAAATTGAAACTTTTAATAAACCACAAAAACAGTTTTAGTTTTTCAACTTCATATTGCAGTCTGTCGGGGCATATGTTACCCAGTACAGTATCTACACCACGTTGATGTCAACAATGAAAGCGTAGCATTATATGTAACATTTTTCGTATATATAGACTGCCATGAAAAACAGTGGCTGGAGAGTAGGTTAAAAAATGTTGCTGGAGAGTGTTGGCAGTTGCTGGCGCGTTTCTGCCCTCTACGCTGCCATCCGTAATCCAGAGAATCCAGACAGAACCGCACAAGCAGCTGCAAAGAGTTGACTGGAGAAAATTTGTCACTGAAATAAATTCGCAGCAATTATATAAAGGGTCATTTAGTATTTCATTGAGAAGCTTATGTCAGAGTCTAGTCCAAAATAATCATGGAGCGACGAGTACTAGCTGTCCCTTCGGTGACACCCTTTGCACCAAAACCTGACATTTCTTTGTACCAACATCTGTCCGAGAAAGAAAGAATGGTTGCTGGATTTCCCTATTCCCCATTTGATCCGGAATTAGTTGCAATGAGAAAAAAGGCAAGAGTTCTCGTACGTAAATTCAATGAAGCGGATGAAGATGATGTAGAGGGGAGGCGAGAAGCGCTCCGTCAAATTTTTAATCCAAACTGCAAAAACAGTAACATTTACTTTGAGCCACATTTACGGGTGGATTACGGGGAAAATATAAGCATTGGGGATAACTTCCAAGCTAATTACAACTGCATTCTTTTGGATTGTGCCAAAATTGAGATTGGGGATAACTGCCTCATGGCTCCCAACGTTCAATTATACACGGCTACACATGATGTGGATGCTCTTACACGGCAGGGCACTGGTCCAGAGTACTACGAACTAGCACATCCCATTAAAGTTGGCGATAATTGCTGGTTCGGGGGAATGTCGGTTGTCTTGCCAGGAGTGACAATTGGGAACAATGTCGTGGTTGGAGCGGTAAGCCACGTTTTTTACTGCGATTGTTTTAAATAGTTGTGATAGATAAAATGTGGTATAACGGACCAAGGCCGTTAATGTACATTGAGTAATTCTCACAGACCATTTGACCTGTATTTTTCTATTATTTCCAGGGTTCTGTTGTCACAAAAGATGTACCTGATAACTGCGTGGTTGCTGGAAATCCTGCTAAAGTCATTCGTCATATGCCACCCAGGGAAACATTTACACCTAAAAAACCTATGGAGTAGTAAAATTAAGGCTATAATATGTGTAAAATGATATATTATCCTTCTGGGAACACAGATTCATGAATCATGAAGTAACGGAAAGTGAGAGTAAAGTATACATTTCTCTCTCGAAAATAAAATTTTAAACTTGTAAACTTAAAAAGTATACATTTTTATTGACTAAATTTACATAGGTATGCATCAAACATCATATATGAGCATTACCTACATAAATGCGTTAATAAGTTTCCTGTTTTTGCTTTATTTTTTCCCCGATTTAATACTTGAACATCGTACCTCGTAGCTTCAATTCAATTCAGCAATCATTATGGGGCAGACAATGTATGGGGTCTAGACACGTTGCATTAACCTTGAATTTTACATCACACATTTGTCACATAAAAAATGTGAGTATTACCACTATATATTTTGCAGCATCCAAGTAAAAGTTTTCCATGGTCTGTATACTGTATTCCATTAAATTGCATAGGTAAACTAATATTTGCGTGATACACATAATAGGCGTGACGATACCTCTATGTCAATAAAAGGTTGACTGAAAACTGTCATACTCTTGATTCTTGTCTTGGTTTCGATCATTAAAATGAACGCATAATCAATCATCAATAGCAATACCACAAATATCAATTCACTTTTAATCTAAGTTTGATTTAAGCGTTGTCATTGAACATACTTTAGTGAACACTTTTTAAATTATCTATTTCAAGATAAAACGATCGTACCTACATAATATATATATATACAAAAGTTGTAGTCATTGTGTATTACTTTGCATACTCAGAGAAAAATACATTTGTGTGTACATCATATCGAATCGACATCTTCCGTAGTTTTTATTTTTGTTATATGTAACTTATTTACATTAAGCCGTGATTTGAGAATAACTATAACACAATGGATAAACGAATACTACCCGTACCGGAAGTTACCCCGATGCCGACATTACCTGACAAATCTACCTATGAGCATTTGTCCCAGAAAGAAAGAATGTTAGGTAGTTTTCCGTACTCCCCATTTGATCCCGAAATTATGGAAATCAGAAAGAGAGCTCGGAAACTTCAGCGAAAATTCAATAACACCAGCGACGAGGACGATGAAACAAGAAGGGAGCTTTTAAGGCAACTCTTTAATCCAGCATGCAGGGATAACAAAATCTATTTTGAGCCTGATCTAGGAGTTGATCATGGCATTTTCATTACAATCGGGGATAACTTTCAAGCCAATTACAATTGCATTCTTTTGGATTGTGGAAGAATTGACATTGGCGACAATTGTCTCTTTGGACCAAATGTTCAGTTGTATGCAGCTACACATCCGGTAGACGCTGCGCATCGCCAAGCAAACGAAGATTATCTTGAAACTGCGTATCCAATCAAAATTGGGGATAACTGTTGGCTTGGTGGAATGTCTGTGGTGAATCCAGGAATAACGATTGGGAATAATGTGGTTGTCGGCGCTGTAAGTGAAAGCACATGCTGCTAAGAACTGTGCTAGTAGCACAGACGGCAGAATATGTCCATGTCAGAAATAATATTTTTGTGCAATTTTAGGGCTCCGTTGTCACTAAAGACATTCCTGACAACTGCGTCGTGGTTGGTAATCCCGCCAGGGTGGTTCGTCACATGCCCCCGCGCGATACATTTACACAGAAAAAGAAACCATCTTAAATTCTGTCTGCGTATGAAATTAATATATATGACTACAATTGAAAGTATTACATTGAATTTGCAAATTAAAAATCTTAACAGTAATTTAATGTTTCTATGTTGTACTCAAAATAAATCCTTTAATCATAATCATGAAGCATTTTGATGTGTATAAAAAAACACAATCTCCTCGCATTGTTTTCAAGTTAAAATCAAGTATCACAAGTTCACGCTCGTAGACTCGTACGAGCTAAGTGAACATATAATCTTAAAAGGTTAATATAAATTTCCTGATTGATTGCGGGCAATTGACATAGGTGACAGTGACAACGTCGATATCTGCAATTATTTATCTTCATATGTGAGCTTTCACAAATCAGTTGCACTCAGCTGAAAGTGTGCTCATATTGCATAATAAATACGTTTACATTTTAGTTTGATTGAAATCCAGACATTAATATATAAAATGTACACTTCCAGCAGTGTTCCAGTATGATGCTGGAGCAATCAACCTCCTTTCATATGTTTTGCAATATTGCAATGCACTTGATATTCATACTTGGCAATTACTCGTAACATATCAATACTAGCTTTTTGTAATGATTTTTGGCCTTGACTCTTTGGTTTTATGCTTGTATTGTAAATTTGTCGTGTATGTGTAGCCGTGTAGCTGGGACGTTGCTGTTACCTTGTGTAAATGCCGGTTTGAATTGAATTGTCATCTTATGAAGCAGCAGACTCCAATCAAGAGATCGCGTGCTTTTATGCCACGTAGAATTAAGAACCTTATCAAATTTCTAATGTTGTTGATAAATGACAGATTTTAGTATTTAGTTGATAAACAGTGCTGTAATGAGCTAATTGATACAAGAATAAAACAACATCCTAGCATTTTTTGTTAGTCAGTGTAGCAGCAGCTCGTCCGCTTCCAGTTTTATCACATCATTTATTACGCAAACGCATATATTATTTTTCTGAGACAGTTTAATTGCTTGATAGTTGCGTAATAATAATACTCTTTTAAGATGGCTGAAAAATTGCCTCCCGTCAAACCATTCCCTGCCCTTCCCGATCGGAAAGAATATGAGCATCTTACTGAGGAACAGAAAATGATTCAGGGGTTTCCTCACAGGCCCTTAAATGACGAACTATCAGCGTCTAGAGTTCGCATCAGGGGACTCATGCAACGCTACAACCGAACAACATTTGATGACGAAAAAACTCGAAAGGAATTACTGGATGAGATCCTACATCCGTCATGCAAAGGGAAAAATATTTAAATGCAGCATATAGACAGTTGAGCGATCCTGATAATTACTTTGAATTGGCAGCTCCAGTCAAAGTTGGCAATAACTGTTGGCTTGGAGGAGGATGCATAATTTGCCCAGGGGTATGTGTACTTATGACTATTAAACAGATTTACTTTATTTGAAAGGCTTATAACCGGACAAATGTAACTTTAAAAATTTAATGGGTTCACAGGTCACATTGGGAAACAACGTGGTAGTTGGTGCTGGAGCGGTTGTCACCAAATCGTTCCCGGATAATGTCGTTATTGCTGGAAATCCAGCTAAAGTAATTTAATTCAACATATCCAATTAAAATAAAAAAGCTTATACTATACTATCTTCAATCCATTCATTTTTTATGTGTACAATTAGGTGATTAGACACATGCCAGAACCAGCTGTCGGTGCTGAGCCAATTTGGAAAAAATAAATGTAGCCTGACCTCTGCGCTGTCTGGAGAATGGGAGAAAGTACCACTGCCGACGTGCAATTTAGTAATAATTATAAATATTTACAACCTCTTGTGCAATACATATATTATATAAATAATTTAAACTTTTACTAGTTGTATTCGTATAAAGCTTTTATTTCAACATTCTTGTTTGTATTAAAAAAAAGTTCTATATACATAACTAGGAATGCATTATATAAGTCCTTGGATCCAAGGATGGTGACTTGATATATCAGACTTTTAAAAGAGCAAAATGATATAATAATATTTACCCAAACTATTCAGCCCCAAAGTTTCAAAGTAATTCGTTATATACTGTGTAAAAGGTATCCAGTACCCTGGTCAGTAACTGCTGTCAGTTATATCATTCTTACAATTATGTAGCACTAACTTACCCTGTTCAGGTCACATCAACAGAAAAAGCAGAACATAGATAGTTTTCAAAATTCATTGTGAATATGCGCCGCATGTTCTACATGTTCGTCATTCTTAAAAATGTCCTCGTCATCCTCCATTTCGTTATCCAGTTCTTTCGAACAGTGTATGGGACACTTTTCCTCTAGAACTGCAACGCTGTCACTACTGCCAATACTAAGGAAGCATTCATAAAGTTGATCTCGTATATCGTAATCCATCACGTCAAAATTGTAAATTGAATCTTGATCAATGGATTCACCGTACACGCTCAAAAATTCCCTTCCAAATTTCCCCAGCATATGAATATGAACTTGATTCACAGATTCCTCCTGGGTTCTTGGAAAACTGTCATTAGAAGGTAATTTGCTAAATGTTTCCAGCATAAAGTAAGCAGGATTCTCTTTGACTATGTCTAACGAGCAAGTCAAGTGATTTCCGTTTTCCAGTCGTTGAAAAGGTTTGTGGCTCATGGCTAGATAGACAAATGTCTTGTTTTTCGTTCCTGGACGACCATATGTCAGTTCAGCAGTGAATCCATCCTTGTCCAACAAACAATTTTCCCATTTCAGTTTTTTGTCCTAAAAAAACCAAGACGGGGACCATTATGATAAAAATTTATATACCCCCACTGCCTTTATTTTGTCACTCTTTTTTTAAATTTATGATCATACTATTATTTTATCGCTGCACGTTGAATTCAGTGCCTTCACCACAATATCGGGAGTGAACTCTCTGTTTAGTGTCCACGTTTCAGTGGTGCTCTTTGATGGCCTGTGAATATGAGCAATTACTTTAGTTGTGATTCCGAGTTCATTTCCAGGCTCTACTCTAGTAAATTGAAACTTTTCTCCCGAATCAACAACTGTATGTTCAGTACTGCTAGCTAAACCAATAACTAAAGCCGCCATTAGCGTAAACATTTTTCGGACTCCAACACACACATTTGTAAAAAGGAATTTTTCGGCGTACTATCTTTTCTGTGCAAAAAATTGCATTGCATTGCAAATTGCTCTAGTCTGATTTTTTAATTACCGCGAATATACAGATATGGGAATTTTCTGTACATGGGAATATGTCATGTTAACTTGCGTAATATTTTCTTTGTGTATAGAAACAATGAAACTTTAACAAAACAACAAGGAGGATGATGATGATACAAATTTGGTCTTCAACAAACTGAAAATGTGACAGTAAGCAAGCAATGTTGAAGGTGCACTACGCTAATGAAACTTGTGCTTACTGATTACACAAGTGTTCATTTTGAGAAACTGATGGGAAATTGGGAAAGGGAAATATTCATTTTCACACTTTTATTCTCCTCTTCACAGGAAACAAAAATGTGATATGCAGATCATGTGGTTGCTTGTTGACTTTTTCCTCTATGCATTGATAATTCTATACTGTATGGAATTCATATACGGATGACATGACATGGATTTTAGGAGAAAAATGAAATCACACTGCGAATTTGATACAAGTCGTGAAAAATGTTTTATTGAGATAAATCAGACTTAAATTAGTATAATTTGTAACGTTTTATTTTACAAATAACACAGGTGACACACGACTTGTATTACTCATGACTATAATTCTTACATTCAAAGAAAGACAAAAATTATGTAGAAATAATAAACATATTATATGAATGAATGAAACAACCAATACTAATAACAGGTATACATATTTGTATGCTTTGTGGTTAGTAAATATTCAACATTAAATTGCATTCACATTTTACAGCTCTTCTCGGTTCTTATCAGTCAAACTTTCTTTCTTTCTATCCTGCTGATCTGCAACTTTCTTAGCTTGGATCAAGATTTTCTCCAAATCATTTTGTGAAATGTTGGAAACTCCAGGGCAGAAAAAATCACACTTCTTTTCAATTACCGACTTTGATTCTGAAATAGCAATGCTAAGGAAGCATTCGTAAGGAGGATCTCTGTCGTAGTGTTCATTTATTCCGAAATTGTAGATTTTATCTACCTCAATTTTGTCTTCAAAAATGCTAAGAAAATTTTCTCCAAATGAATCTAGTTGATGCTGGTGTACTGTTGTTGATGATTCTATCACACCTTTTGGAAAACTGTCGTTTGATGGAAGAGCACTGAATGTTTTCAGAACAATATATGCCTTTGTTTTGTACACTTCTTCCAGGATGCAAATTTCTTCGTTCCCCCTTTCGTTGTATGTGGAGAAAGGCTTGAATTCTAGCTGCAGGTACGTGACAGTTTTGTTCTTTGGTTCTGGAACACCCCAGGTCACATGCGCAAATAATCCTTCGTCATCCGAAACGCAATCCCTCCATTTAAATGGTGAATCCTGGAAAATATTTATGAAATATGGCATAAATATTGCCTATTTTGGTTTGATATTGATAGCACTACCAATACCAAAAGAATTGGATTACGAATTTTTGTGAAAGCTGAAATTACTTCAGGGTCAGACGTGCATCTTGACATTAGTGACTCATAGACATCATTTGGAAGGTACGCTCTATTAAGTCTCCACTCCTCCGTGGTTTGATTTGCTGTACGGTGAACTTGGGCTATAACTGTTGTAAAAATTCCCAGCTCATTGCCGGGATCTTTTCTTAAGAAATCAAATTTCTCTTCCGGTTTTGTGATTTCGTTCTTTGCATGGTTGTCGCTTTTGCAAACAATTATCAGGTGCAGAAATAATATACAACACGGTAGATTCATATTGTGTCTCTTATTAAATCTGTTTTATTTTGTGTTCATCATCGGGTTTTTAAAAAACCCACTTGATTATATAGCCACGACACAACACAACGTTCTAAATAGCAATATTATACAATTACTAATTGCCAATTAGGTATATCATATATATGTTGGATGTCAAAAACTATTCATCATACTTGACGTGCAATTAAAATTTTTGGTGAAAAAGTTTATATCTCCAGTATTTCAGCAGGTTTTATGATCTTGTACTGCACTTGTTATAGACTTGTATTTGTATTTATCTTATAGGAAACT
>JAHZNC010005141.1:0-26549 GCA_027744095.1 Zhuqinia jingwanae | reverse complement strand
TGTATGATGTAGTAACAGCGTATTCAGTGAATAAAAAACAATTTCAAATTTAGCTATCATCTGTATATAGTTAGCAAAACCATAATGTGCCAAAAAAAATTGATTTAAAACTGAGCCTACCGTCTGAGAAACTTCCATTAAGCAAGGAATGATATAATTTTTGTTTTATTGTGATACATGCGTCCCTCCAGTCGGGGGTAGGAGGAGGAAGTACATCCACCTCAATGGTTTCCTTCACCATTTGATTGGTGGGAGAGGGTGAACTAGGTGTGCCACGAGAAATTGCTTCTTTAAGTGCAGTGACACGGTCCATGTTAATTTGTATTGTAGATATATAGTCTACACGTAACTTTCACTACAAAGATTGAAGGTGAGTTAAAAGATCTTCAAAGATTGTTTGCCAGCTACTTTTTAACGTCTATTCATTTGAACGATGTGAAAATGTAAATAATAATGAAAGTGGGTGGCAAAAAAATCATGTAAAAATTAGTCATATTATAAGAGCAGTAACGCCTACATACATCGTAACGTAAAACATCCAGATTATGGATCATAATTTATGATCCCACATTATTTCCCTAATGAAATTTGATCTGCGATCAGAAATTCAATACTGTGAAAGACTGAAAATATACATACAAAACATTACATCAGTAAGTATGTATAATATGCACGTTAAAAGGCTATTACGAAGAATGACCAATATGACAAGTGTAACGATATGATATGAGCTGAATTTAAGCAGATAAGTATATTCATTTGAAACTGAACTACTGAACAACACTGGAATAAGTGCGTCCATTATTTTGATTTCAACGATTTCAACAATAATATTGCTACTTTTACATTATGTCGTATTTACTTTATTCAGAGCAAACATTGTTATTAGTACTAAGAATTAAAAATATTTAAAACGTTGCATTGAAGAGGACGATACTCGCGATTTATTTCAAGCGGATAATTGGGTTTCGTGTATGCCAAATTGGCGTACGTACAAAATCACAGTAAATAACATATTATCATGACGTGTATACTCCCACTAATATAGATTTATTGGGGATAATAATTACTATTATAACACAGGATTAGGATACATATTATTGCTGTCAAAAAAAAATCTGTATGGCACTTTGGTACTATTGTGTCTTCGGTTTTGCCATTTGCTTCAGGATTCCCATGCTTCGCAATTTTCGAACAATAAGCGGAGTTGCAGTGAGCGTGATTGTGATACGTAGTGGAGCAAATACTTTGTGTACAGCATACGCAACGACAAACTTGCCTGCTTCTTCGGTAATTTTGCTTTGTGAAATGCTTTCACTAATCCCCAGTTTGGATAATAATGCCACAACATCCAGTCCACTGCGAATTCACAAAATCAAAAGAACAATGTAAGAAAAGTTGCTTTAAAGTCATTCATTAAACATTACAGCCTAAACAATTTTAATATTTCGATATATCTGCATACCTAGAAACAAGCAAGTAACATATTCCCAAAGACGTCAGGGACATTGTCACATGGAAAACTAGCACAGTGGCTCCATAATCTCGAACTGCTTGTTTGAGCTTATCTTTCATGCTCAACGCACCTTGTGCGGACGGAGAAGACGAGGATGTGGAGGATTTTTCATTGCTTTCTTCTCCTTCCTTTCTTGGGGGAGATACGTTGGCTGTAGCGCCAGTAGGAGCACTAGACGTGGATAGCGACATCTTTTTTACATCAAATGCTAATAGTAACTTGTTGGTTAATAAATTAGATGTAGGACTATTGATAGGAGGAATCAGTTTTATTTCCGACAGGGAATAATTGGATTTTTCATTGCTGGAAAGTGAGTATGGCGACCATCTGGAATAAGGGCGACGATTTAAGATGTCAGTCTGAATCCCTATTGTTGATGATGCAGTGGTTGGTACTATGTGGACACATATTTCCTTACATAGATAGCTGGAACGAAAATTGAGTTGTTTCGTGAAAGCCATTTAAACATTCTTTTTATACCACTTTTTTGGAATAATTGGGGGGTGCTGGAAGTGGGTTGAGTTGTAATCCTATTGAATAAATAGCAATATTTCCATCTATTTCCACTATAAGAACAGAAATTCACAAAAAAAAAATAATCCGTAGCGACAAGTACTATATTGTACATGTGGATTAAATTACAAGAATGTTTTGCCACCTCGGTACTTGACAGAGGATAGGATTACTACATTGTACATGGGATGCTGCATGTTTATGTTATGTTATGATGATGTGTTGCCGAATCATATGATGATGGAATGGAATTGGAGCTTCCGCTGCGCTGCTATTATTATGCTGAATCTATGCAAGCTGGATTAGCTTCTTGGCATTACACTACTGGAACGTGTTTTTTTCATAAAGTATTGTAAAATATTTTTCAAATAATATTGTTAAATAAAAATATATACCCTAATTTGATTAAAATACAAAACCAACATGCAAACAAATTTTTAAAAATCCCTGAAAGTATTAACCTGAAATGGGATTTAGAACTTAAGCTAAATTAATTTAATGCATTATAATATTATAAATTGCATTTATTATGAATGAATGAATGATGATGAATCAAGGATTCTATACTGAAACATTTCATAATAAAAATGTTCACATCAAGGTTTGCGTAATTACTCACTACTAATTACGCAGGTAAAATAATTGTAAGAAAGTGTAGATAACTGTAATAATTATTTCAACCTGAATTTACAAAAAAAAACAATTTAATTTGTTCATTCAATATTATACATACAACGAAACGACTTGACGAAATCGTTCTGCATTAATTTTGGCAAAAATTCACTCTTCTTCCATTTATAGAATCATAAGGTACATACATAATATTACTACCAATTACTACCGACCGATGATGCTATTATTACTGCGCGTTGTAGTTTTACTTTCAGTATTTCTAACAATGCTTAAAGGTAACTTATTACGAGCTTTGAAATTTCCATCATCGTACAAATAAATACATACATTTCATATATACCGGACCACGCATCATGTAAAAACTGAACACCCGGAGCCAAATCCCAGTAGTATCAAAGAGAAGGGGAGGTATATATACGGATACTGGTGAGCAATAATAATAAGTAATAAAAAATTACAATGCAATGTTTTTCAGTAAAGTCGCTTGAAAACACCACGAAAAATACTAGTAGTACATAATTAATTGCATGTACAATCTTTATAAATGCACAAAGTGAATTGGGGATGTCACTGTGGACAGTCAAAATAACACAAAATACAGAGAGTATGCCTTGTCATTGCAATCGAGTCAGTAGTCAGTAGTCAGTACTCAGTACTCAGTACTACTGACTCAGTGTAGTAGTAAAAAGTAGTGGTAAAATAAAACATACTCTCTGTACAAGCATCATAGTCAATAGTTGTACGCCAACAACATAAAAAGGAAAGCTTAATTTTGTACCTCTTTTCTCTGTTATGATTATGGTGAGTGTATGTAAAATACATACATGCATCTTTTTGTATTAAAAGTACATTTATATACGTGTTCAGAGCTGTACCTACATTATAATGCATACAAAGAGACATCAAAACCTCAACAGCGTATCCTGCAATGGCGAATAATTCAACTTCGGCTGTTTTGTAGAGTTTCTGGGGAAAAATAGTTGGGAAGAGTGAAGAGATTGAGCTTTTAACTCGATAATATAAGGAGTGAAACGTTGCTTTTTTAAAAACTATACAGGTGAAAAATGATCGATAATTAGTTACATCGTCGAAGATATCTGTGGTTTTCGAAGGTAACAATGTGTAGCACATACATAGTAGCATGTAATAATATATAATGTATATAGTTAATTAAATGTTATAAGAACGAGTACAAGTGGTAAACATTTTAAAAATATAATGTTCAAACTATTGGATGAACTGTCCAATTAAAAAAGAAAACATGATCATGACTATGTGGATTATTGTGGATTGGACAGACATATCCCTGAAAAGTGGGAATTCCAATGGTCCATATTATTACAGACATTGGCACTAGCAATCAAACTTTTCAACAATCAATTAGTGACCATTGTTGTTAATCGTACTCAGCTACTTGTAAATAAGTGTATAAAAATGTATTCGATTGCACTGATATAATTTAGGACAATCTTCAATTGTGTGTATTAATTGGTTTCAGGTCACCTTACTGCATGCATAAGCATGTAGCTAGTTAGCTGCTTGCCGTGCCGTGCTTGCGGAACTAAAGGAGACTGAACGATTTTCCGTGTTATAATCTTGGATCCTGACCCTGTAAAAGATTATATTGCAATTTGAAATACCTAGCAAAACACGAGTACCTCATCCTGATTGTGGAGTGTGTGTGTGTGTGTGAGAGAGAGAGAGAGAGAGAGAGAGAGAGAGAGCGTATTGCTACCAGAATCCATCCATAAACACCAGCCTTGACTTGAATATACTAAAAACCTATTTAAGAAACTTAAAAGAGTTTACTAATATATATCACGATGTCACAACCTCAAGTACCAGTTAGTCAAATGAGTCAAATGGGCCCCCCTCACAACCCGCAATCCAGTGGCTCAATGATGGGACCACCAATGATGCATCCACAAGGTGGTCAACATTATCCTCCGAATCCCCATATGAATTCCCCCTATCCTCCAGGTGGTGCCCCAGGCCAGCAAGGCCATGGACCCCCGAATCCTGGGATGCCTCCACCCCACCATCATTACCAGCAACAACAACAACAACCAATGTCGCCACATCATCCTTCGCAACAGCAACCGCCTCAGCAAGGTGGTCCATCGTCTCAGGCGCCTACTTCAGATGCGAACATGCAACAACGTCATGTAAGCTCATTTAAACCTGCCACGTCAGTTTAAGTTTCAAAAATAGTTTTTGGTGATAATGTGTGTGTTATTATCAGATGCAGGGTTACGGACAAGGTCCCCCACAGCCTGGATTGGGTGGAGATCCTGGGAAGCAGCAGCACTTTTCACCTCCGCAAATCCACCAGCTAAAAGCTCAAATCATGGCTTATAGATATCTTGCAAGAAGTCAACAATTAGTTCCAGGATTGGCTGCTGCGGTTCATGGTCGAAGAATGGAAGGCCCAGGTCCGGGTCCAACACCACCCGGCGGTGCCCCACCGGGGCAACCAATGCAACGTCCACCGCACCCAGGACCAGTTCCCCAACAATCTCCACGTCCAAACCATATGCCTGTACCTGCGTCGCCACATCCTCCACAACAAGCTCAGGGACCGTCACTCTCTCAATCTGCCCCAGTTATGCCTCAGCAGGTCAACGGTCCAAGTGTTGCTCCCACACCTCCTGGACCACCACCACCGGTACAACCACCGGTCACAGCAGTTCCACCGCAGGCTCTTCCCGGTCATCCACCAATTCCTCCCGGACCTGGTCATGCAGGACCACCTGTGCATCCCGCCCATCCTCTACCAATTCATGGCCCTCCTGGACATTCCGGACAACCTCCTCATATTCCACCTGGACCACCACCTCCACATGTTGTTCCCCCAGCAGTGCAAGGGATGCCTCCGTCATCTGGAGCTGTTGTACCCAGACCCCAAGAAGCAGCCCAAGCACCAGTTCCTAACGTTCCGGGGCAAAAGCAATCCCGGGAACGAGAGGCTAGGAAAAATAAGGCAAGTTAATGATTGAAGATACATTGTGTATGATGTACAAAACTGCTGTTACTTTCCATTGGCTATTATTAGTTAGTACTATTATTCCTGTGAAACTGTTGGTAGTAATTAATTTCATTGTTTTTTTCTTCTTATTATAGAAAAGGAAGAAGGTTGACGATAATCCTGAGGGGGCTGAGCCAGTTAATGGGGCCACCGGCGAAAACTCTCAAAATGCTACTGATGTTCGGGTCAGTGTCATTGAAAGAGAAACCGGGAAGGTATTGAAAGGTGAGGAGGCTCCCACCGCAGCAGAACTTCAGGGTTGGCTGGATGACCATCCAGGTTGGGAGCCAAAAGAGGATGATGATGATGAAGATGAATCCGGAGATGAAGATTCAGACGAAGAACAGCCAAGTACAAGTCAAGTAGTTCCTGCTGTTAAACCTCCCATCGTCGCATTGGGAGAGAAGGATCCTGAAGCGATCCCCGATGATCAAGCCAAGGAAGTTATTCAACAAGCCAAAGCCAAAGTAGAAGACGATGAATACAAAAATCAAACTGGAGAGCAAACTTACTACGGGTAATAAACCACAAATCACTTTATAAATTGTTTTTATTATTATCAATGTTGAAATGTTGCATTATTATTTGGATATTGTCATCACAGGATTGCCCATACGATTCGAGAAAGTGTTACTGAGCAGGCCAATATTCTGATCAATGGAAAACTAAAGGAGTATCAAGTTAGGGTATGTGAAATACTTGAAAAATATTAGTATATTATATTGAAAAAGGTTTGTTATGTTTGCATTAAAATACTGTAATGGTATAATTGTAGGGGTTAGAATGGCTTGTATCATTGTACAACAACAATCTGAATGGAATATTGGCCGATGAGATGGGACTGGGTAAAACCATTCAAACTATTGGACTGGTAACATTTTTGATGGAAAAGAAGAGAAACTTGGGTCCTTATTTAATTATTGTCCCCTTGTCGTAAGTTCCAATAATACATATGTATATATTACTCATTTATAACTGTTGCAAAACGTATAATAATTTCAACTGTGTTATTTTGCCAATACGTTTTAGAACTCTTTCCAATTGGTCACTGGAATTTGAAAAATGGGCACCCTCTGTACAAGTTGTAGCGTACAAGGGTTCTCCAGCCTTACGTCGTACTCTTCAAAATCAAATGAAGGCAACAAGATTTAATGTTTTACTGACTACTTACGAGTACGTCATAAAGGACAAATCAGTGTTGGCCAAGGTATTTACACACTGCTGTTGATGTAGAATAATAATATGTCTGTTACAAACCGACCTGAGAAATGGTCACTAAAATATGCTCACATTCTTTCTGTCTTTCTTTCTTCAAGCTTAAATGGAAATACATGATCATCGACGAGGGCCACAGAATGAAAAATCATCATTGTAAACTGACAACCGTTTTAAATACACACTACATCTCACCTCATCGTCTTTTGTTGACTGGAACACCGCTGCAAAATAAACTACCAGAGTTGTGGGCCCTTCTTAACTTTCTCCTACCATCAATTTTCAAATCATCTTCTACTTTTGAACAATGGTTTAATGCTCCTTTTGCCACCACTGGTGAGAAGGTTGAACTTAACGAAGAAGAAACCATTTTAATCATTCGTCGTCTTCACAAGGTATTGCGGCCATTCTTGCTTAGGAGATTGAAGAAGGAAGTCGAGTCTCAACTTCCAAGCAAAATAGAATATATAATTAAATGCGAAATGTCAGCTTTACAACGTGTCCTTTACAGGTATATTTTACTAGCACATAAACCAAATTAATCATTTTCTACAAGCCTTCTTATAATTATTCGTTTTAATTTTACATTATAATTTCAGGCATATGCAGAACAAGGGCGTCCTTCTTACAGATGGCTCAGAAAAGGGCAAGAGTGGGAAGGGCAGTGCCAAAGCTCTAATGAACACTATTGTGCAATTACGAAAGCTCTGTAACCACCCGTTCATGTTCCAGCAAGTTGAAGATGTCTACACTGACAATTCTAGCAATTACAAGTAATTAACTTGTATTTTTTTGTACTATTGATTCTTTTGTCGTTTCACTCAAGTGTGCATTAATGAATTTAATTATTTTAGTGCTGAACTGTATCGATCATCCGGAAAGTTTGAGCTTTTGGATCGAATTCTACCGAAATTGAAAGATTCTGGCCATAGGGTTTTGATGTTTTGTCAAATGACACAATTGATGACAATAATGGAGGTTAGTTTAAATTACAATATAGGAAATACTTTAAAAAAAAAATATATATAAGGATTTTTACCATATTTTTATACGCATTGTAATTATTTTGATAGGATTACTTAAAATATCGTGAATACTTGTACTTGCGTTTGGATGGTGGCACGCGATCCGAAGATCGAGGGGACTTGCTGAAAAAGTTTAATGATCCACAGTCTGATATCTTTATCTTCATTCTCAGTACTCGTGCAGGTGGTCTTGGTTTGAACTTGCAAACCGCAGATACTGTGATTATCTTTGACTCTGATTGGAATCCTCATCAGGTTAGGTCAATAAGATATGAACATGGTGGAAAATTATGGAACATGAATGTAAAAAAATTAACAAATTACATGTATTCTCTGTCTGTAGGATTTACAAGCACAGGACAGAGCTCATCGTATTGGTCAACGTAACGAAGTACGAGTATTACGTTTGATGACAGTGAATTCCGTAGAGGAAAGAATCTTAGCTGCTGCACGATATAAATTAAACATGGACGAAAAGGTTTCATTTGAATTTTTTTATAGTATACACTACAACGGCCAAATATGTTTAAAGAAAAAAAATTATATGTAGTATACATATATTTTGGTTCTGACATTTTAGGTTATTCAAGCCGGTATGTTCGATCAGAAATCAACCGGAAGTGAAAGGAAACAATTTTTGCAAAGCATTCTACATAATGATGAAGGTGACGACGAAGAAGAAAATGAGGCTCCCGATGACGAAACCATAAATCACATGCTTGCTCGAAGTGCTGAAGAACTTGAATTGTTTGCGAAAATGGACGCGGATAGGATAAAAGAGGAGAATGATTTGCCCGAGGAAGAACGTAAGGGAAGATTAATGACTGAAGACGAGCTTCCGGATTGGCTCCTCCGTGAAGATGATGATGTAAGTTTACACTTTTAAATGAATCTCGTTCTAATATTGATATTATACGAGAGATATATTATAGGAGACGTAAAAATGTTTTGCATTTGTAACTTTTAGGCCACGTGGGATGAGGATGAAGATGATCCTTCTAAACTTGGTAGAGGATCTCGAGCTCGTAAAGAAGTTGACTACAGTGACTCTCTCACAGAAAAAGAATGGCTCAAAGTTATTGGAGCTTCATTGGATGAAGGAGGGGACGAGGAAGATGACAATGAGGGCAGTGAAAATGGTAATATTGGTAATGGTAATATCAGTAGCACCAGCAGTAGAAGTAAGAAAAGTAGTAAGCGTCAGAGCAAGTCAAGAGGACGGGTCAGACGATTCGATGAGGATGATGACGAAGAAGAGCCACCACGTAAACGGGGGCGACCAAAGATGTCAGAAAGCAGCAGCTCAAAGTCTACTCAGATTCCACCAAAAATTAAGCAAAAAATGAAAAAGCTGATGGATGTCATCATAAACTATAGGGATCGGTAAGCAATTTTATTTTTTTCGTGAGTCATAAGTACTTAAATTATCACTTTTGAAAGTGGCCAGTACTATATTGTAAATTGTTCTTTGGTTGTACAGGGAGGGAAGAACTCTAAGCGATCCATTCATGAAGCTACCGTCAAGAAGAGAATATCCAGATTATTACGAAATAATTAAGAAACCAATTGATATCAAGAAGATCTGTTCGAAAATTGAGAATGGGACGGTGAGTACGATACAATTATGCTATCTACTTTGCCCTGTATACATATTATGATGAAGAACTACTTTAATAGCATGCAAATTTTCTATGATTATTTTCTATTCTATTATTATAGTATGTTGATTTGGACGATTTGGAAAAGGATTTTATGCAGTTGTGCAAAAATGCGCAATTTTATAATGAGGACGCTTCTCTAATACATGAAGATTCAATTGTGTTGCAATCAGTATTTACTGAGGCCAGGAAGCGTCTTGAAACGCACGCAGAGGAAAAGGAAGAAACCGAAAGCGTATCCAAAGGTATGTTTCTAATAAATAGTCTGAGTTCTGGATGTACATATAATCACAACATCACAAGTTAATTATATTTTTTATATTTCAGATGATGAAGAAGAGGATAGTGAATCTGATGAGGAAACTCCTGCAAAGATGAAACTCAAAGTGAACAAGTAATTATAAACAATGTAATTATAAAATGTTATTATTATACATAGGTAAATATATCGGTATAATTTTTACTTGTACTTGTAAGTGACGTAACTTGTATTTCTTTTAATAATACATATATGAACCTTTAATGTCAGTTATTGTTGTTAAATAATTTTTAATATTGTGAAACTTAATATCAAATGATGAAAGTTGGATCATGTTTGAAAAAAAGAGTGACCTTCTCTCGGGTTCACTAAAAGTTTGTAATTTGATGTTTAAAAACGTTTTTGTAGATGTGTGTAGTTTAGTAGTAAATTAATGTGAATATTTGAAAAAAAAAACTCATAAATATAAAATATACATATATCTTCCCGTGCATTTGTAAATACACTTGTGACTTGGCAGCTCGGATGTTTGATGTTTATACTTAATTAATTACGCCAATATATATATATGCATCTATTATATCATCACATTCAACTTAAATATAAGAATGGTTCTAATTCAAGCATTAAACCAGCATGTCATTTATATAAATACAGCACGAGTTAATTGGAAACATTGAACATGCAACATTGTTCGTTCACTTCAACAACCGCGACCAAACCTTGCAGTCATGCACGCCTCGTTTCTCTGGCTCTTATTCAATAGCATTATACCATTGCATTTGGGACCAAGCAACTGAGCAAGCATCACAAGCATTAGGACCTGGGCATTATCCTTGAGGGCTACATTGGAGGTCAAGGGGCATCAGTATAGGACCGTAGGAGTGAGGATACTTTATAACATTGTTCCAAGAAACAGATATGGGATTTGCATTTCCATGCAGAGTTCAACATGAAGGGAAAAAAAATCACAAAATTAATTGTGGTAAAGAAAAGGGATTGCGTCATTGAGTGGCTTGAATAGACAAATGACTAAAAAAAATTATGAAGTAAAATTAATGTGCACTGTGCACGCATCAAATGATTAGATTAATTGGGGCAAATTATCCAGTATTATGTCCATATACCTACCCATAAAGGTTAATACCATATCGCGGTAAACCAATTATGTAATTTTTATTCATTACATATGTTTATTCTCCACAAAACATAAATAATAAAATGCTACACCAGTATATAATTATCGCAACAATTATCTTCATGTGAAATATAAAGAAACACGAAATCAATCTCGAAAGGGTAAGGTTGAAGGTAAACGTTAAGGTATATTTTATTTCATGAACAATCATTTGTTGAACAGCAAGATTCTTCTTCGTCTCGTTCAAAAACATTTTTTTGGAATTTTGTGAAAAATTCAAAAGTTATATTTCTATAAAAAATAGTATCATTCGAAAGATTTATCAGTATTTCACAAAATGACAAAGTTTCGCTTTTTCATAGTTTATTTTCTGATATTATCGTTTTCGTATTTACAAGCATGCAACCCAAATCAAAATTCGACTTCCACTGAAACTCCTGCCACACCCACACCTCGTCCATTTTTGGCTTCATCTCCATCTAATAATTTGCAACAGTTAACACCTACAGAAACCAAAATGACGACTCCAGTTCCGAATGCACCAGGGGAGCAGGTAGTTTGTCATGATAGCGACACTAATAATGAGACTAGTGGAAAAAACTTTCAACACATCGTAGTCTCAGGATTGCCGTTTCAACGTGGAGAAAGTCACGGGCGCCAGGCGAAAGACAAAATTCTAAAGTTGATTGGATATTACAAGTCATCACCATCAATGCCTTCATGGAACGACTGCATCAATTTCGTCCGTACAAATTATTTGGAAACTTTAGAGAAATACTACCCCAATGGTCTCGAAGAGATTAAGGGAATTGCTGAAGGTGCTGGCGTGACATTAGAAGATGTCTTGATTTTAAACTCCCGGTATGAGCTGACTAGATGGAAACGGAATGAAAATCTTAAAAATGCTGCAGGACAAACAGGGACAACAAGGGATTCCGGCAGTATTCCAGAATGTCAAAAGTCAGTGGATGACCAAAGTACGACAACACTGAATCCCAATGAGTACCAAGACATAGATGCAGGTGGTGGAACAGACGAATGCACAGGTGCCATTGCGCTGTCAAGTTCCACGAAATATGCACATGTTCTATTAGGACAAAATTGGGACACCAACGAATTTATCTTGAAAAATGACACTGCAATTTTACTAGAGGTTCATCCCGATCCATGCGAACAGATAAAACCTTTTGTGATGCTTACGGAAGCAGGGCAACTGGGGCGAAGTGGGATGAGCTCAAGTAAGAATGATGAAACAAATGAAGTATAATGTTAATTTTTTGTTTTTAATAATTTGTGTATCAAAATTAAAATTTAGATGGGTATGGAGTGGTTGGAATGAGCCTCTGGAGTTCTGCGGACACTTTTGAGCGTTCCACTGGAAGAGGTTGGATCCCTTCCACTTTACTTAGACGGATGTTCCTCGAAGCACCAAACTTTTCTATGGGACTACGTGCAATTCTCCGAGCTCCCAGACATGTCTCCGTCAACATGATTATCGCAACAGCAGAAGATGAAGCATTAAATATAGAATTGGTCCCTAATAACTATTTCATTACACAGGTACCTCTGAGCAAGGAATTTCTTGCTCATAGCAATCATTTCAAATCCTCCTCGTTCATTGCCCAAAATGAGGTGAAAGAGGGTTCTCGAGGAAGCACTTCTTTATTTCGGGATCGAAGAGTTGAAAAACATTTTACTAGCGCATGGCCACGTATCAGTGAGGAAACTTTCCAAACTGCTTTCAAGGATCACGTTGGCTATCCCAACTCTGTTTGTGAACATTCAGTAGCAAACGAAAAGGCATGGACTTCAGCCTTTCCAAGGGAGACTACTGTTGCCTCAATTATATTTAATCTAAGCCAGCGAACTTTACAACTTTCAAAAGGGCCACCTTGTACCGAATCGTACACAAACTATTGCTTCAAATTTTCGCAGTTGTGATTATGATTTTCCTTGACTTCAAAATATTATGCTCAATATAACGAGCTTGAGTAGTTTGCTTTTAGTTGTTTTTTATTGATTTATTCATATAAGCTACATGTATTCATATTTTTCATGCGTTTAAAACATTTCAATCTTAAAATTTGCTAGAAGGCATAAAAGATAATTAAAACATAATGGAAGTGTTACAATATATGTACATATAATATGAAAAACATAAATATAAATTCAACACGAATGCGCAAAATAAAGTATTTTCAGTCCCATCTTGAACGTCGTTTCTTCCTGGGATTTTCTGAATCCTCGGATTCTTCACTCGTCGCCACAGGAATTGACGGCGGAGGTGGAGGTAGCATGGGAGGAATTATAGATGGAGGTGGCATGGAAGGTAGTTTAATTTCACATTCCTTCGTGTCATCATCGGCTTCCACATCATCCGATTTTTTAAACTAAAAAATCACAAACCAACTTGTAAAATTCTCCTTAAAATAATAACCAGTGATGAGGCAGCAGTAAACATGGCCGACTCATACAAAAATCACATACAAAAATCACATACCTGAGACATATATTGCTGTTTGAAGGCAGAGCGCATGGCATCAAGCCTGCTGGAACCCGGACCAGCTGCTGCGGCACTACTAGCAGCTAGACCTCCCGTAACCAAACCTGGCTTGAATGTGGGCATGGAGTAGCTAGTGGGAGTAGTTGTGATTGATTTTGGATCTCCTTCGTACCCCAAACCCCGACACCGTCCACTGCCAACCAATGACGCTTTCTTGCCCTTTCCTTCTTTAAACCGAGATTTTCTAAACCACGGAGTCTAAATAAATATTTGGAATGATATCAGTAGTACACCCTTGCATATACAGTATATTTACCATCCACCAGCATAGGTAAATGATCAAACTATCAACCCATTTTAGTTTTTAAAATTTTAACCTTCATTGCCAAGTCCAGTAACTCGTTTGGTACAATTTGGCCCGCACCTTCTAAATTACGCACAAGATGGCCTGCAAATTCCTTGTCCTTTTCTGTCACCAAAGTGTGTGCTGCACCTTTCTCCCCAGCTCGGCCTATAAAAAAGGTTATATAACTTAAAAGTGTTTTTCTGGCAATCATTCTCCTCTCCGCGGGCAGCCAAATTGTATCACACTTTACCCGTTCTTCCAATCCTATGAGTGTGTGTGTCAATGTCTCTGGCCACGTCAAAATTTACTACTGTCTTGATATGAGAAATGTCCAAACCACGAGCTGAAGATCACATTAAAAATGTGTAAACATCAAACATACATTAAAAATAATTAAGCACAATTATGAAAAAAGTGCAGAAACAAAACAATAAAGTACGCTTCTTTACCTGCCACATCGGTCGCAACAAGTATATCGCAATCTTTTTTCCTAAACGTGAAAATTACTTTATTTCTTTCGGTTTGATCCATGTCTCCGTGTAACAATAATGCTTCAAATTCTTGAAGTCTCAAATTATTGTGGAGCTCTTCAGCGTTTATTTTTTTCGTCACAAAAATCAAGACAGAGCCCGCCGCAGTAAACTCTACTAAATTAGCAAGCAACCAGTTCCATTTGGCTCCTCCTAGAGGTACAACTAATACAGTTTGTGTGACATCTTGGTTGGCTTCTCCAATGTCTCCCTAAATCATAATTTAATTTATAAATAAGTTGTATGATATTCTTTTTAAAGAAGAAAAAAACGCATTTTCGACTATTTGGTGAAGCTTACCTGTACTACTCTTATAGGATCTGTTAAGGCAGCTCGAGCTAGCTTTTCAACTTTCTTTCTCATTGTAGCACTAAATAACATGCAGTGCCTGTCCGACCTGACATGATCACAAATACTACGTACTTGAGCCTCAAATCCCATGTCAAACCTTTAAAAAAATATATATTTGTTTTCAGTCAACAGTATATCTACAATTTAAATTTCAATAACAAAAATTGATTCATACATTCTATCAGCTTCATCCAAAACAAGATATGTCACCCGTTCTAAATTCGTTGCTTTCAGCTTGATCATATCAATCATTCGACCTGGAGTCGCTATTACAATTTCAGCTCCTTCTTCCAGTGCTTTCGACTGTTCCCATTTGGAACCTCCTCCGTAGCAGCAACAAACGTTGAAATTAAAAACTTTTCCAAACTTTTTGGCTTCGTTATAGATCTATGACCAAATATGACCTTTTTAATTTATGTACCTTCATAATTGAATATTTGCAATGTACACAATACATGACATTAATGTTTACCTGAATTGCCAGTTCTCTGGTGGGACACAAAATCAGAGCAATTGGCCCGTCTCCTGGCTGTAGTTCTCTTTGATCTGCAATATGTACCATCATTGGCCATAAATATGCAGCAGTTTTACCACTTCCAGTTTTAGCAATTCCTAGCAGATTAAATTGACAGCAAAAATTAGTCTTATTCCTTATACAGATATTACTACTGTAAATTTTTTATTATTTTTGGATTTCAATCAAAGTACCAATTATGTCACGTCCTGACAATATGATCGGGATTCCTTGAGACTGGATAGGTGTGGGCTGAGTGAACTCTGATTTTCTGATAGCTTTCATCAGCGGTTCAGGTAGGCCTAAATGACCAAAACTACTGACTGGTTTAGGTACAGCAGCTCCACTGATCTAAAGGGGAAAGTAAGGCAATTTAAAAAAAAATCATGCTATGCATACATGTCTTTGATTTTTTCACCCACCTTAATTCCTAATGTACTCCTAAGTTCTTCAACTTTTTCATCTCCTAACTGTTCAATATCACCGTGCTCCTCGTAAAAGTTCTTTTCAAAGGGTGCATATTGAATAGTTGAATGATCGATAGGTGGAAGTGGATCAATGTATTTTGATTTTTTTGGTGCAATAGGATTGCCATCTTCGTCATACTCCAAGTCATCATTTTCCGACTCTTCATCCTTTCCAAAATTCGGATTTTCTGCTACATATCTGTAGTAGGTTTCTTCATCATCCTCTCCTTCGATATCATCTCGAATTCCTTTCTGTTCACCTTTGTCGGGTTCCACATCCGGTGCTTCAATCTGCTTTTTAACCTGCTTTTCAATACCGGCCATAAAAGCATCGAGTGGATCATCCTCATCTGAATCACCATGTGGTGGCCCCTTATATGATGGGCTTCCAGGTGCTGGAATATATGCTAATGGCTCCTCTTCATCGTCATCAAAATACTGTTCTTCCGTTTTATTTCTCCTCTTTACTGCTGCAGAATACGGATCCGCAGGAATTGAGTTTGCATTCTGACTAATTGCACTTAAGGAGGCGAACCCTTTGGGTTTGATAACATTTGCTTGGATACTTGGAGGTGGTGGTATTGCTGCACCACCACCTGACGATGAAGAACCACTTGCAGGTTGGAACCTGATACCACGACCAGAACCGCTACCCCACCGACTCATCTCTTCTATTGTGTGACAAGAATGATAACCTCTGCGATAAGCTGCTATAAACGCTATAACGACATCAATGATATATTCAACTTTATTAAAAACCCCACTGACTGGTGCCTAATAATAATAAATTATTATTAACAAAATAACTTTAATACCAGATCATCAAGCTTTAAACTTTTCGGTTCTAATCTCTAAATCTCTTCACAAAGCGTTCTAAATATTGTTACAATTCCCCAAAAAGGCTTGCTTCTCCGGTCAATGTACAGAAACACTGATCTAATGTTTGGTTAACATGGAATATCACTCCAAAAGATTTCAAAGTGTTAGATATTCTTTCTCCCATTTGAGGGAGGAGGACCTGTCTTCATCCAAATCAGCACAACCTTCTTTGATGCCAAAGGTGAAAAAACAATCACTTAAGTCACACGATTTGAGGCTGACTGAAAGTGGGAGTCCTGCTACTTGGACTGGGGTTTTGTGGCACAACTTGGTTCTGTTGCTGCGTGTTTTCTATGCTCTCACCGTCACATGTTTCGGCATCATAAAAATTTGTTTACAATACATCATCTGTCTCTGTCAAGGCAAACGTCCGCAACTTGAAGCACTAATAGAATTAATTGGCAGATTCCCTGCACTTGTTCTTGGTTTCCAAAACAAAAAAGGGACAAGAAAACCGTTTAAATCCTTAACCAACGATTTGCCACCATTGCAACCATCATCAAACCCATTATTTTCTTCTGATAGCGAAGACGATAGCAATTTTAGCTGTTTACCTGGAGAAAGCTATGATTTGTGGACTAACATTCACCAACCAGTGTGTACTAACAATAATGAGTTGGATATTGATGACTACGATCTTTCATTTGTTCGCTTAATGGACAATGTGATATACTACTTCAAATTGTATTCTATCAACTACCCGGCTTTTGTGCGTGAGTTTGTGCATTGTTTGTCATCTCAATCTGACTCACGGGACGTGGCGTATGGACATAATATAACTCCAAAGGATAAGCGTCCAAAGATAATTAGCAAGGGAATTGGGTTTTTGAAGAGGCGGAAATTGAAGAAGAGTAGAATGAGTCGGGTTCATGGAGGAGATCAAGCCCATAAGCAATGGCTGTTGAAAATTGCGCTGGGATCTCGGCTTCTGATATTTTTTATGCAAGTAAGATATAAATGGCTGGCTGCGAAATAAGAATAACAATGATACATTTAACACTATAGATCCCGGGTTTTCTTTATTTTTAGAATTAAAATTATTAGTACGTTTGATTGACAATGATGATCAAAGTTGACCCCGAACCAGTATGCCTAATGTATTCTTTATTATTCTTGATTTTAGCTAATACTGACAAATTTACCGAAAGTATTCAAACATGAAAATGACGGATTCAAGTTCACACCGGAGGACACTTATGGAAAACTGCTGGATCCTTTGATAAATTCTACGTTTGGAGGTACTACATTTAAGAATATTTTACCTGAAAGCCTTAGTGTAATATCATGTGTTGTATATATTTGGCATATAACATTTATGATATTTTGGATACCAAAATTTGCAGTTTCACATATATTTTTTCTACTATTATCTCTTTGACAGGTTATGTTAATTGGGATGCTCATTTCTTTCTCCACATATCTGTATATGGCTACACATCCGAAAATATTCTAGCATTTTTTCCGTTGCTCCCGATGCTGTTACAGTGCCCTTCAAGAATTTTATATTTTCTCCTGAGTAATGTAATTTCTCTAAGCTCGCTGGTCATTGTGTCTGGAGTCTTACTGAATATGCTATTATTTGTAAAGTGTACCGCTAATATCTACGAAATTTCTACATTCCGACCTCATCCCTCAAGACAATTTGTCACTACGGCGTGCCTACTGTTTAGCTTTAATCCTGCATCCATATTTTTTAATGGTTTGTACACTGAGACCTTGTTTGCCTACCTGACTAGTTCAGTCATCTTACATGTTATGAGAAGGTAGTATGCAATGTTAACACATAATTATTATTATTATTTGATGATTGTCGTATTCTGTCTCATTTACATATTATGTACACACACAATATTTCAATAGCGAGTATTTGACCTCCTTGGCGTATGCTGCAATGAGTGGCCTTTGTCGTTCGAACGGAATATTAAATGTCGGATTTATTTTGGCCTTTGCTCTGCAGAAAGAAGCGATTAATATCAAAACGTTCAAAATATTTGGTTTCGCATTTCAAAGCGTTGTAATGGTCGCACTTTCGTTAATTCCATTTTTTTTGTTCCAGGTAAAACTTGTAAAATTAAATATTTTTTACTTAAACATCCCTTTTGGTTCGAATATGTAAAATTATTTTAAGCATAGAAGTTGACACAAATGTTTTTTTAATTGCAGATATACAGTGTGGTTACGTTTTGTAATGAAGGAAAGGTTTACAATAACCCTGCAGACGTTCCATTATATTGTTTTACTGATTGGGAGTCACAAACATTGTCTCTTCCATATTCATACATCCAGGCAAAGTATTGGAATGTCGGCTTTCTTGAGTATGATGAAATTCGTCTTTACATAATTTTTATGATATTTTTATTCCGTGTTCCGATGCCATGTTTACTTTTTTATTATATTTTCACAGATATTTCCAATTTAAACAGATCCCGAATTTCATTTTGGCTGCTCCAGTTCTTTTTGTTCTAGGCAGACAATCATGGACAACGTTTACGATTTCGGTAACCGTTCGTGTAGTGTTCCCGATAATATCAATCTTTACTATATGTTTTAATGTTGTTTAATTAAATGGGGATACGAACATTTTCATATCATAGATATGCGGGATGATAAATTCCGGGAAACTCCTATATGTATACACGTTATCTCACGCTGTCCATGGAATCTTTCTGACTTTCTTTTGCTTGTGCTTCGTTCATGTACAGGTAAATCGACCTCACAAATCAGCATTGATTATGCATAGCAGTTTTTTTTTATCTCATGTTTTTTTTAAATATTTTAAATAGGTTTCTACGCGTATGATTATGGCTGCATGTCCCTACCTGTATGTGTATCTAGCTGATGCTCTTGTAAATGAAGTTGAAAAATTTCGAAAATGCGAAACAACTCTACCCATTCATTCTTTAGGAATTATTGTGTGGTGCATCATTTACTATGTAATTGGAACTATAGGGTTTTCACTTGGACTTCCCTGGACATAAATGTAATGAGTAATAAGTAGTATTGAACAAAGTCAAAAGTACAGTGTACAGTCTGTATATTATGGTACACCAATGCCAAAAAAATAAGTGATAGATATACGAAAAGACTGACTATAAGCTATGTAGTTTGTTGTAAGAAATTATAAAATTTATTGCATGACAAAGTTAATGAAATACATGTTATTTTATTCTAATAGTTCTTGTCATATTTTTTTTTGTCACAAGAATTCATGAAATATACTTTTTAGTAACTTCTAGGTGGAAACTGCTTTTGCTTCATCCTTGCATTACCCATTGACGCTGAACTATTGTATCCCTTGTATCGCCTAACTATTCCTTTCTTTATCTGTCTTGTAAGCTGGGTGAAGATACATTCATATTTAAAACAAATTTTTAACAAGTATCATAAACAAGAAACACGTAAATTCATTTATAGTTGAACCCTTACATTACGCAAGCTATCAACAAGTCGTGCAAAAGCTTGTGCTAATCTATCGATACAAGACTCTTCATAGTGGTCATCTTTGTTTCGGTAGTTGTTATCATGTTGGTTTTTATAAAATGAGTCCTTAGGACCTTGATACTGTTGTGTTTCACCCGGAACCACTCTATATGAAAAGATACACACACACCCACGATTTACATTTACTCTCGTGAACAATAAATTGTCATTATAATCATATAAATAATAATCCCATACTAACTATTATGATTATTATTAATAAGCACTGTTTATAGCACATATAGCAAATAATGGCTGACATTAAATAAACTTTACGCATACTTGTTAACTTTGTTTCTGGAGTAGGTCATTCCTGTAGGAAAAAATTTCTGTGGCGAAAATTGTTGACCTTCGGAAACTTGCAGCCGCCAGTTTCTTTCTTGTTCACTCAGAAACCCTTCTTGTGCATATATATTTTCATTTTGCGCACTACTGGTAGGCTGTATGTAAAAATTACAACTTGCTACATAATGTTTAATCATATTATCATATCATTCAAGTTTTGCTGATAGACAGTTTAGCTTAGTGTGCACGGTATACCTTTGCAACTGAGACAGTAAATGTTTCATATGACACATCCGACCCTTCATTTTCATCCTCTTTGCTCTCCTCCATTATAATGTTGAAATTTTCATCTCTCAATTCTAACAATTCGTCATAAGGAGGGCGACGCGTATCCGCTGAACGGATTCGTTGCAAAGACATTTCATTTAGCTTTGCCCTTCCTCCTGTTAATGAGGACGCTCGTCCGGGTCTACGCGTGGGAATCCTTATTACTCCTTGATTCTTCAAATCGGAAAGCACGTCATCTGCCTTCATGTATCCACTTCCCTTGTAAGTTAACTCTCTCCCCAAATTTCTCTTGTCACTAATTTTCACTAAAGTTTTGACTTTCTCTGGATGTGTCAGCAAGTCCCTTCCAGTGGCAGGCTTCATCCTCTCATTTGACACATTGCCTTTCTTCACCAGTCGACTTGTATTTTTTGAACTGACTTTTGTAACCAAGCTTGATGCTTTCCGAGACAGAGGTCTGTGCCCAAAAAGTTTCTCTTGATCTTTTCTCAAGCAATCATCAGTTTCCAAACCACCTTCAGAGTCACTGATCCGTGTGACAGTGATGCCACCTTCAAGTACTTGGTATTTGGATGATGCAGCTGCCAAAGCAGCTCCTCGAAAAATATCGTTTGCCGTTTCCAAACTCGGGACTGTTCCCTGAGCAGTCGATGCTCTTGGGGTAGGATCCCGACTTGAAGTTTTCTTGCTTGTCATCATACCATATGAGTCTGCCGTCATTGACCTCGCAATATAGGCCGTGGAGCATTTTCTAGAATTTATTTTTGGACCAGATGCACAGATACTCTCTCCACTCTCCAACATTCCTAAGGACTTTCTCGCAAAGAGTTTCGCATCAGATCCCACTGGGGAATTGTTATCAACTGGATTCAGGCGCCACCATTTGGTAATGAGCTGTTCTTGTTGCCCTTGCGTGTATCGTGATAAACGCATGAAGAAACACAAGATGCGCTCACTCTCTCCACCCCAGCGGTCAACGTGTGTGAATTTGCACTGATGTGTTTCTCCTTCGTCGCTCATTTTGACAAAGAGAATGAACGAGAAACTGTACAGATCCGCTGCAGCAATCAAATCTTGAATATTTCCTTTCAAGGATTGTCCACAATATCTTAAGGCATCAACAGTGAAGTTATGGGACCACGGCTGAGTGATCAATTTATAGTTTAAATCTTCAAAATATGAGTAGCGGTGTTTCATCAGAATCAATTCAATGTCATGAGCAGAGCCTTCGTTTTTTAGACATTCATGGGCTAACACGCTGAACAAATCGGAACACTGTACTGGTGCAATGGCAAATGAACTCCCTTTCAGACGAACAGTTCCGTCCCGACAGAAATTGTAACACTTCAGTTCGAATGGATGAGCCGTGCGTCGCCTAGTATAGATGCTGTGATTGGTCGCAATCTTTAAAAGATCCGCGTCGTTATTATTTGATGTTTCTCGTTTCAGCCTATTTCAAATGCATCACAATAATTATAATGTTATTGTCTTGTTCGCCATATAATTTACAACTTGCAGTGATTAAATTAGCTGCATGGTAATACCATTCTTCGAAGTTGATTTCTTCACCATTGATCACTATCCTGTGACGACCTTGGTAAGTCCCATCTTCCAACTTTTTCCCTGACAAATTCTGTAGGCACTCCCAATGACCATTGTCATAATCTCCGGTGAAGTAAAAGTAGTGAAAGTTGGACCGGTTATTATTATTATCATCATCATCATCATATAACACACAGTTTTCCACTCTATAGGTGGATTGTGTAGAACTACAGTATTCTTGAATTGTGGCAAAATTGTAATGAAAGAGCTCTCCAGTTGCTGTTAACTCAGACGAGGAACCAAGCGTGCCTGGCATGGTCATGTACATTTTATATGCATCTTTGGGATCCTTTGCCCATTGTCGCTGCAGAAGATTGTTTCCATTAATATGCTGTACTTCAATAGACTCGGAAAATTTCTCCCATCTCTGTGAAATTATGAAGTTTACAACTCTTTTCCGAATTTCTCGGTGCTTGGATTCATCTCCGTTGTAAACAGCTTGAGAAACCGCTTTGAACATGCAGTCCCCTGATCCACCGTTGGGAATTATAAGGAAATCATCATTTTCAGTGCCAAGGTCAAGATGACGTTCAACGTACTGTCCACTATAAGAAAGTTACAACAGCTTGTCATATAAATGAAATTTGAAGTACAAACTCGTATACGTGTGTAGTAGTACATTTACATTTGTACATACCTCTTGGGTGTACGATCTTGCTCCTCATTGTTGTTTTCGTCCACGAAGAGTGCTCCTATTTCATTCATGCTTCAAACTAATTCAAGGGGTTACTACTTCTTAACCATAATATCACCAGAAACCGGTTCCAATGTTTGCTTTCTCCATTTTAAAGACGATAGATAAGCAGGAAAAGTTAATGAGAGTCACTGATAATATAATTATTTCTCCCTTTATTCAAATGAATTCATACAAAACTAATGACTCGACAGCGACAGTTTAGATGGCGAGAAATTGGAAATGGATATGCAATGGCCTTTATTGACAATAATTTCTCGGATACTATAATAATAATTATTATTATAGGTAGTATTATTATAAAGATTTATTAGTAACCAGTTAGACTTGGTAACCTTCTACAAGAGTAGATCACCAGTGTTGGGAGAACACGGCAACAACACGCCTTGGACAATACGATAGTAGATCTAATAATAACTACTATTACTACTCATGCTCATTATTGCTTTCATTGTTGCGAATTTCAAAATGATGAATCTGGATTTCTTCTCCATGATCCGCATAATCTCCTTTAATTCTTCCTTGCCGGAACACACCCCAATTCACAGGTCGGTACCTACATGGCCGTTCGTTGGTTACACACTGTTGCAAAGGCTCCACATTGGTTTCGTATGCAGGATTGAAAAAGAAAGGCACGCTGAAGCGCTCACTTCCAGCGCTTGTCAAAACCCGATGAACAGCAGCCTTGTACAATCCATTGGACCACACTTGCATCATGTCTCCGATGTTAATAACAAATGACCCTGAAAGCATATATTATAGTAAACGATTTGATTTTTTTCATATGGGTTATTATACATTAGAATCATATTTATGCATGAAGATATTGCTGACTATAAGGCGTCTTGCAACTAGCATATTTATAGCACCTGGTATTGGAGTAACATCATGAAACACCCCATTTTTCTCCACCTGCAAAGACGTTACATTGTGATCTTGCAACAAAACCGTGAGTACGCCAGCGTCGGAGTGAGGGCCAACTCCCAATTGTGGCTCTTTATTTCTATAAACTGGATAGTAGTTCAAGCGACAGAAAGTTGTATCGCTAATCTCGTTAAAATGATGTCTCATTGTTTTGGGATCTACTTCCAATGACATGAAAATCAAGTCCATAAGAGTGGAGGAAAGAGAATGCATTACCTGTGTGAGGCATAAAAATGATTTAATGGAAAGTCTGCATTGTTTCAGAATAATCTCATTACTGTAATGTAAAAAAAATGTACTGAAAAATATTGTAAAAGAGTATCCTTGAATTCGGGCATGTCAATAGGCCATTGATTTTCCCCAGCGTCTAAATCGATTCCGTTCTCAAGTGTGTTTACTTCATTAAGGTACTCTGTACCATAATCAAAAGCTTCCTTCCAGTCTAGTGATTGCTTTGTTAATTCGTGATCAGTGTAGCCTCGGTAGTTGGTCTATGTATGCATGTATACAAATTGCAAACCACGTTAAACGTATCATACTGCAGTTTTTGTTTTAATGTTGCAAATAAATATTACTACGCATAAAGTTCTGGGTGAAAGCTGTAGCTTACCGGTTGCCTTTGAACTAATTTCTTTTCATCTTTGGGTTTGTGGAAAAAATCGGACGCAACTTTCTTAATTTTATCTATCAGCTCTGACGCAATCCCGTGTCCAGTGATATAAAAGAAACCCCATTGAATGCATGCATTATGAATTTCTTTTACAATTTTTGTAACGGCAGGAGAATTTATATTTATCCCGTTGCTGTTTTCGTTAGCCAATCTGGACAAATCTATTACTGGCACTGTGTCCTTAAAGGATACCTCCAATGACCCCATGATCGCTAATTTTTAAGTTTGAAACTTAACCACCTGGAAAATAAGAGTCTGAATAATGAAAGAGAGCAAAGCTGAGAAAATAAAAAAATAAATACAAGCTATAGCAGCAGTCGGAGTTGTGTCACAAGTGTTGAACATGATACAGTTCAAGGATACAGAGGAATCATCATTGAACATATAAAATTCGTAGATCGCTTTTTCTGCAAGAATATAAAAGCATGTACTACACATCCATAATAATAATATTTATTAATACTAATAATAAGAATCGCGTAAATAATAATATATAATGTGTATATTATGTGCTTTCATTTTCAGGATCGTTTTAGTTGCTGCGTTGTTGTTACATAATATGCATGAATTAAATATGCAGACATGATTTATAAAAATCAATAATTTGACCAGACATGACACAAAACAAGTCATGCAGACCAGTTGGCCATCTTAAAAACTGTGATTATATATAGTTTATTAATACAAATCAAGTTTTCATCTTTGGATTTTCATGCAAAACATGTACATACCCGCGCATTATATAACGACGTATAATGTATGGATTATTATTGTGTAGCAAGGTTTTAGTAGTGCTTGTACTTGTTCATGAAGAAAAGTCATTCATGAGAATATCAAATCAACTGCACTTTTTCTCTGTACGATTGAGGATCAAGATTTATTCAGGTTTAGTTATAATATGTAATCCTAGTTTAATTGCTTATATTATAACTAACAATCTGATCATTTACAGCGTGAAGTCTTCCCTTCTGCATATAAGCTTGAGATTGTATTAGCTTCTTACTGGCAGGCAGTCAATTCAGCAACATCATTATAACTTACGGAGCTACATAACATTTTCATTTATTTTAAAATTAGGCGTATTTACTTTTGTGTATAATATTGAATATGCCCGATTTAAATTATTATAAAGATGTTGATAGTAAGAACAAGGAGAACATGTTGGAGATACAGGGCTGGGTTCATGTCGTGAAATTTTCCTTGGTAAACATGTATGTACTTATATTAATTTCCCGGTAACAATAATTATTCTATGTCAATGCAACTGTGAGATTGAGCTTATGTATAATATTTTGTAATTGTACACAGTTGTTTGTTTCATCATAATCATGAACATTCAATCAATATGTATCCCATTTTCGGCTTATAGAATATAGAGGAACCCGCTAACGATTACCAACCCCAATCTCGATTATCGTTTTACTTGGCTCTGCGCCGTTTTATACCCAAATGCCCAATCAAGAAAAAATACACATAATATTTACTAGCCATTTCTGCATGTCTCAGGTAACATGATCAACTCTATAAACTCGAATATAACAAGCTACACGCTGCCAAAACGCGTTCAAGTTTTGGGTGAAAATATGTTCTTTGCAGAGCAAGCGCTGTAGTAAAAGTAAATAATATTATCAAGCGTCAAGCAGTTTGATTGAGTCCATGCACTGATTACCATGTCCATTATCCATCTTGTACACATAGACACGCCAACTGCAATATATAGACAATATTTTTCATGTAATTCACATCGGCTAGAATCTTGCCCCATAAATCGCTTGATTTCATTATCACACTTGGCGAGAAATCCCCTATATTAGCGAGAAATCAATAATTTACAACAATTATTACATTTTAACACCAGGAAAGGTGAAATAATTTCCAAAATACTTTAGGTATTCACACAGTTAACTGCTGAACAGACATTCTGACCAATAATATGCCATGAACTATTGGCTCATGTTCCTTCAATCCTGTATATAGCGGCAGAAGCCACAAAATCGTCAAGCATAGTTAATAGTGGAAGATTTCCACTAGAAG
>JAHZNC010005140.1:0-18184 GCA_027744095.1 Zhuqinia jingwanae | reverse complement strand
TTCTTTACATTTTAGTATTTTTTAACAAATAACACAACATGTTATTATTTAAAGTAAATATTATTATAAGTATTTCTACTTTTGGCATCATAATTACTGGAACAAAATTAAAATTAATAAAATAGTAACACAAATCGTACAACCTCTCTGGTTGCTCACTTCCTCTGTATTCCATGCATTATCAATGCTAAATAAAATATAATTATAAAACAAAACTGTCAACTTGATTGATTCGTTCGTATACACTAATCCTTATTAGCACTCCAACTCCAGAGTAGGTCGCCATAATACATTTTCCAAAACTTTTTTTTATCGCAATCGTAACAAAGCTTATTGATTCAGAGTAATCCAGACTAATATTGCGATTAATTAAGTTAATACTTTGACGTAAAATATATTAAATAATGAGAAATACGAAATATTAATCAGGAAGAGGGGGATCCTCTAATAAAACTCGTGTCGGTGACGATGTCGTCGATGAAGTCGCGATCGCGATGTAACTTGAGTGAGAATAAGGGTTGTCATTTTTGGATGATGTATCGCAGCATGCCCCAACATTCTTTGTGAAAAGCAAGTAAAAATAGTATCGGTAATGGTACTTACATCAATTACACGAAAATGGTCTTGTGTAGGTACACTGTCAATATTTAATAGTATATTAATGTTGCTTTCAAAAAAGAAATAAATATTTAATTGTAAAACTACTACTTTAAAACTATATCAGAATGGCAATCATACGTGTGGCATGCATCTGTACTACAACAAATTCTACGAGTTCGTGGTAAAAACTAATGGTACTACATATTGTAATATATTTAAATTAAATTGTTGTTAAAAATTTCAAGCTTGTTAGTTTGTGTGTTGTTAAATGTTACCATTACATACTAGTAAATCAGGCGATTCTCTGACTTCCTTCGTTAGTTAGTGGGGTTTGAAAGTTTGTATAAAGTACATGTAGTTATATAGCACCAATATATATATAAGTCTTTAAAAAATTCTACACTAATGAGTGTTGTAAGTCGTGAATGTGCAAGTGAACAGTGAAAAAAGGACAGTGTATAATGTTCAAAGTCATTTCTGATTTTCCGACAACATAATGTGTAATCTTGTATTTTTCTGTCATTTAAAAAGTCTTCCAATCGGAGGGAATGGAAGAAATGGTATCCGCTGTGGTGGTGTATTACATACTAGTAAATCAGGCGATTCTCTGACTTCCTTCGTTAGTTAGTGGGGTTTGAAAGTTTGTATAAAGTACATGTAGTTATATAGCACCAATTTAAGTCTTTAAAAAATTCTACACTAATGAGTGTTGTAAGTCGTGAATGTGCAAGTGAACAGTAAAAAAAGGACAGTGTATAATGTGCAAAGTCATTTCCGATTTTCCGACAACGTAATGTGTAATCTTGTATTTTTCTGTCATTTAAAAAGTCTTCCAATCGGAGGGAATGGAAGAAATGGTATCCGCTGTGGTGGTAGGAATGGTAGTGGAGGTGGCGGCCGCCAAGGCCGATGTCGTCTACTAACCGGGAAAGGAAATGCTCTAGGATCCTCAGGTATGTGACTATCAAAATCAAGTGCATATAATAACAACCCATTAAAATTACGCATTATCTTTAAGTATTGTGAGTGTAGTTAGTTAAATTAGATGTGTAAATGTAATATAATAATAATAACAATAATACTATTGTGAATGTATATCGTTTATTAAGTAGAGTTAAAACTACCATGCATTGTCTTCCGCAAACCAATTCAAGTAACCCCAGCAAGCAAACTACGTATACTACACGCTTCCATCGAAGCAATAAGTGGACCCTTGAAACCATAATATAATGTTATTGCAACAAAGATGTGTTCATGTTGCAAATTGCAATTAGCAATGGAAGTATAGTATTTGGTCGGCTCGACTGCGTAATTGTTTTGTAAAAACAGTTGAGTACGATGAATTAGTCGTGTGTATTTTAGTGTAAAATATTAAGTGACTAGAAAACGGAAACTGCAATGTGTCAGCGTGTAGCTTTCAACAAGTTGATTGAAAAACATGTAAAATATATGATAAAGCTATCAGATTGTCGCTTCTCCGATAGTACTGCGTTTAGGAAGTAAATCGATCATACCTATATTATTATATTTTTTTGCTAAATATTGTAATTGCGCTTATTCCATTTATATTATAAAATAAGAAACTAGCTGTTCCTTTTGCACCTGCACCTCTTCAAATGCTTCATTTCCAGCACTGTAACCTTAATCAGACAAGCTATACATTTTCATGAATTCCTTCACCAAAATATATGTTTGATAATATACGTCAATTAAATTTGTAAGTTTTCATCACAATCTTAATAATATCGATATCGCATAGAAGGAGTCATGAGTAAATTTTGCCAGAACCTCCAAGGGCTGGTGACACACATTGCCCTTGATCTTGGGCAAGGAAATTTTTTCAAGCATTCTGCAAACTGCCGGTCACATTCACAAAGATGAGCTCCACAAACCCCCTTCCATCCTCGAAAGTCAGTTACTGAAAATGGGATTTAAAAAATGCGTCCTAATAATTTAGTAAAAAGCTATCATGTGTGTTGTAATGCAATCAAAAAAACAAGAGTTTATATCTCCTTACCGCACTGAGGGCGACCATGATCACATCTCCAATAATATGGGACGAAATAGGTGAGTAACGGAGGGCACTTGGCATGGTGGTAGCACCAATCATGCTTGGCACAGCATCTGTACAGATAAATATGAGCATTCCACATTGTATTATTTTGAAACATATACTTCTGTACATTCCAATTAACTCACTTGTCTATTCCGTCTACAGTTAGTCCACTTCCCAAAAACCCGCAGTAGCATCCGTAGCCTTTAAAAATGAGTGGATTGCAGCCCGTAGAACAAACCACCATGTCATAGAGATGCACCACGCTCCGTCTTGGTCGTCGGCGAGATCTCAACGAGTTTTCATTTTCAACTCCATCAAGTTCAGCTTGTGAACTTTGCCTGAAACGAAGTTTTCCTGAGGTATGGGAGTTATTCCCTGGGATAAATCTTTCCAAGACATCTTCATCGTCATATTCGTCAAGTTCGGACCTTGGATGCTGTTCCTCTTCTGAAGAGGGTAGACGAAAAGTAGGTGGCTCCAGGCGCTGAACTTTTTCTTCGTCATCATCATCATCATCATCAACCATGCTAATTATTTCTTTATCTTCCTCTTTCTGATATTGCGTCTGACTGCCCGGCCTTCTTGAAACTGAAGGATACTGCGATTTGGTATTGAGATATTGATTCTGATGGCTACTAGTAAGACTACTTGTTTGATTGGGAGTCGGAGGCTCCGTGATGATAGGGTAAGTATGTCGCTCTGCATAATGAAGTATGACTTTGTCTTTTTTCAGGATGGAATCTTCTCCCTGACTTCCTTTGAGCTTTGCAGGTCTCGACTGAAAATTAATTTTGTTTTCTTCAATTTCACCGGACTTGTGTTTTGACGGGACCACTCTTTGATCATATTGTACATCTTCGTGTAAGCTCAACATTGGATTGTCATGGGGCAACGTGGCCAATGTGCCAAAGTTTGGCTCAAGTTTGTACTGTCTTGAACGGTGGTAGTAATTATGATAATAAGGACTATTTGGATGACTTGAATGATTATAGGAATATGAAGCATTTGTATATTTAGCCCCATAATGTCCCATTGATGATATTCTTTGCTGTAGGGCATCGTAATCATCATCATTATCATCGTTGTTTTCATCGTCATCATGTAGCGCANGAAGCATTTGTATATTTAGCCCCATAATGTCCCATTGATGATATTCTTTGCTGTAGGGCATCGTAATCATCATCATTATCATCGTTGTTTTCATCGTCATCATGTAGCGCATCAACGCTGGATAATGAGTTGAGGCTCTTGTGTGAAAGACGTGTTTGCTCCGGAAGGAGTATCCGTGTTGGAAATGACCCGCCGTCACCACTATCGTGCATTTCACTTAGTTTACCTGTAAGAACAAGGACCATGTGAAAATAAATTATTAATTAGAATGGTCATATTTCTTGCAAAGAAAACTTTCTTGATTAAAAAAAAAATAATTGTTTAATCCTCTTTCCTCGTTGAAATAAAAACACATACATATGATAATAGCATCATGTTTGACTAGTATACATAATCCAATATTAAGACGACATGTTCAACGACTTCATTATATCGTATAATTTATATGATTACACATCTGTTCATTTGCTTCATCATTTACCAAACCACGTTGTGTTCCATCTCACAACGCTTGACAAAACATGAGTGCGATATGATACATAATTTATAATATTAAATGGAGTAGGTTTGTTAAATGGAAAAGTGCATTTCTGATACGCCTCTTGGACGCGATTGTGATTTTCTAAATTGACAAAACTGCATATATGTATGTATGTACTGAAGTTATGTGTAAATACACATACACAACAGAGTTACAATTTTGAAACATGATACTACTATTTTCGAATCAAGTACACTTTAATGGGATTGAATTTGTGCGTTTATAATATCCATTGAAAGTGATGCTCGTATACCTATATAAATACTATACGCTGCTGAAAGGCTTGAACCACTTATATTTTTTAGTGCACTCAAATGATGATAATGTAATTACTGCAAAAGCTCTCTGGTCGGGGACGGAAGATGCATTTTAAAGAAGTAACATTTAAATTTTGTGTGATGAAGACTTTTATTTATACATGTACATACAAACATATACGTACATACAACATAAACCTAATATGTATTTTTGAACGCTACTCTGTGCATTAATGTGAAATGCAGCAAACACATAGTAATTGGAGGAGCACGAGACATACAAATGCGGTACATTTTGTAGTAGAAGTAGTAGTAGGAACCTAAGGCCATTCAAGTTACGTCAACCGTATGATTGATTTCTCTAGGGATCTTAAATGAGAAAATGTTGTTACTCACTTAATCAGTTCGGTAGGGTTGGTTAGTGTAACTGTAACAGTTTGGTTATATTTATAATAACATTATGTTGCATATTATAACGTATAAAGTATGAACAGGAAGACTATATATTTTAAAGAAATGATGCAGGAGATTTGTGAATGACAATAACCACAATTTAGTTCGTTGATTAATAGCGTCTTATACATAAAGAAAAGCTTTTTATTTTCTTAAAACACAATTAATATATATTCTACTATATGAGTGGATGATCTAAACATGAAATCGAATTAAAAATATATAAAAAGAATTAATCAAACAACAAGAGGGATCAGCCTACCAAATCTAATTAGTGTACAAAATTTAGAAGAATACACAGCACAGCAAAAAATATTGTGATGTATATGACATAGGTAGGGTAATATGGCAAAACGGATATTCAATATTCATTATGATGATGACAAATCTTTATAATTCTCTTTTAAATGAAATGTCTCAAATCAAAGCTGGACAATATTGTTGCATCTCAACTCACAGTGGAAGGATGAGATTCGGATTACTTTGCATTTTGTCATTGCATTAAATTTGTACACACGCTTGGGTAATTTTGTTTAAGATGTATCCTAATTACGATATAATGATGATGAAATCACAAAATCATCACTAAGTTGCGTTTTTGTCTTCTTTAATTTATAATCAAATCACTCTTCCTTTGATGCAAGTTTATCATCAAATCATGATTTTTATATTTTGCACAGGCTAATAATAAATACATACTTGATAAAGTAAACTAAAAATTCGCTTACATTTTCCTTGTGTCTTTGCCTTTCAAGTATACTTTACAAAGTGTATCATTGTACTACATTATTATCTTATGTGTGTGTTTGTACTATTACTATCCTCTAAAATCATATCATACCATCAGTAAATCGGTAGTCATCACTGTCTAACTTAAGTAATCATCGTCCCAGTATCTCTCTAATCTGTCCATTAAGTAATCATAATCCGTAACTAAATATAATACCACTTTTTGTTCTTATACGCTATGTGGTGAGCATTTTAACCGGTTCATTCTGTCTTATGAAGACATATTATGTAAGTACCTATATTGACTTGCAATATATTTTTCCTGTTCCTCATTTACCAATTAAGTATGCAAAACAGAATATTGCTGTTAACAAGTAGGTATTTTTACAAGATTGAAGATGCTCAATACAAAAAATTTAAAGTACACTACTGTGTACATACATTCCTACTATTTCCTACTACATATATCATGTATATATACCATCGTATTACACTACACATTACATTGTATACGACACTACCACTTTACTTTATTTGCCTAAATCCAAAAGTGGGAAAATGTACATTTAATCGATTGAATGATTAATTTAGACGAATCTACAGAAGAACGTCGGACGGGTCGTATATTATTATACGACTATGCATACTATTATAAAAACTTTGATTTGGACTAAATTACATATGTGCACTAGTACACTAGTATGGTTCAAATGAAGCCACCTAGGTAAAATCTAAAAGCTATTGCGCGTTAATGAGCAATAATGTGAAAATTCTACATGCTTAATTTAAAATACTTTCTTTAAAAGCGAATTATATAACAACACCAAACAATTGAGCTTTATGTGTGCGCCCTTATCATGAGTGGATGCACTGTACATTATGTGCGTAGATTGTATCTAGCGGATACTCCATATCATACATATTACTGTTGATGGATAGTGATATTGTTTTATATTTCACTCGTTTTTTATTTGCAGTTTCAGAATGTAAGCCAAAGAAGCATGTAACTGCAGACCGTGCACCGATATATTAAAACGTAGTTTTTTTTGCGCATGTAAAATTGCATAATGTGTATAATGGTCACAGAATGTCACAGCTTCATAACGATCATGGTCCTGCTCTAGTTACTCTTTATTCTCGGTGGCAGTAATCATAATTACTCGCCAGTAGACAGTCTAAATATTATAACTATGTATGCATAGAGCTGCGCCAATTGTATGTAAATAGAAACATAAGTATATACAGTACGTGTGTGCATAGGTATATACAATGTGTTTTAATGGTTTAATTAGAGCCCGGCACGCAAAGTTGCTATAAAAAGCTTATTGCGTTTACTGGTATATAGGTAATAATAATGTCCCTATTCAAACGGTTATGCAAGTATAAGCATACATTTTAAGGTATAATGATAATGATCAAGATGTATACTTTGTATCCCAACAGATCCCCGGGAAATTTTCTACCCTCCCTGGATTATCTATTTGTACAAATATGTGTACTTTGTCTTGTCTCACTCTTATTTTCATTTATATAGAGGCAAAATAAAATTATCTATTTAATACAACAATAAGACCTGTAAAAACGTAGCTGTAAGTAAATCAAATGATACGTCTATTGCTATAGATTAAAGGTTTAAAAAATCAGCTTCCTTCATAACTCCCCCGGGAGATGAGATGGGGGACTGAAAATCAATAGAGTTCTGAGTTCTGACCTAAGCTATCAGTGACACAGATTATGTGCCAAATATGAAGACATTTCAGTACACACTTTCGAAGATATCGTGGCAGCATACAGACGGACAATACTATATAGCTGATTTTTTCAGCTACGTAATAATAAAGATACTGTGTAACTATTAATACATGGATGAAAGATACAATGATGTGAGTTTCAATCCGATTGTATTTAAGGCGCAACGAAATCATTTCTTTGTCAAAATTCCCCAATTTATTAGTAGTGTAATGCATGAACAGTGATCCTCCTTTTCTCCATCGTCATCTTATCAAACAATACAAATGGAATGGAAAGTTGCACCAAATTATAATCCAAGTTGTCATATACTTTCAGTTTTATTATGCAATAGCCAGTAATTAAATAGATACCTATCTTCTATCGCATTTCTATCTAATTATAACATATCATTATTATGACATGATGTCCAGCAAACACTAAAGTTACACATCTCTTATCCAATTAATCAATGTCTGGATTGTGGATGGATGTAAATGATGTGTAAAGCATTGCATCATTATATCTCGTAAAATGTCAACTACTCCAGCTTTCTCCCGTAGCCAATAAACATAAACGTGTGCTATAGTATTGTATGTGATTATTTTTTACCTTGTCCAGCAACTTCTATAAATCCAAGGAGCACAAGTATGAGCACGGTCCTAACACCCCCAAAACTGAACAAGCTTGAAGATATGCAGGAACATGAGATAGAAGTATAAGAACTTATTGTACTAGCCGTAGAATTATTGCTTCTCTTTCTACGTCTTCGATTACTTGTATTGTCACTTGAACAGCTAAGTGAAATATAGCTTGCTACACTACTAGAACAAGTCGTGGGCTTTGTTGCGGAAAAGAGGTTAGTAGTAGTTCCAGTACCACAATGATGATCATACGCTTTCCGTCTCGGCGGTATGTGATAACTGAACGGCTTCACTTTCATCATCGTCAAGTTACACGGAATCTGAGGGACTAGGGAAGCGGAGTAATTTTTGTTGGTGTTGTGGATATAGTAGTATCTTATGTCAATACTTTGCCTTGCACACTAAACACAATAAATACGTAGATAATATATAGCAGGAAATTATACTTTTTGCTGTTGTTGAATTAGCTGATTGATACGATGTATTATTTCAAGCGATAATGAGGATGCTGCATGTAAAAAAAGGAAATAATCTTGGTGGTGGTGTGGAGTTTGATTTCACATGGCTAATTTGGCGCTTTGTAGCTTCCCATCTCTTTTGTCCGATGTCAGCTATGTTTTGTGAAATAATCTTCCATAAAAATGCTTTGTAATTAGGTAGCAGGCTCGAGTGTCAGCACATTATCATCAGCATCGTTGTCATTTACTCCCGTGATAGTTGCAATGAATTACTTTGGGACGTGATACCACAAAATGCTAATGAAACACAATAAATCCGCCCTTTTGAATGATGAGATTGCTCATCATCATCGTGTCAGGTTTGTAATTTTAACTGCTTTAATTATACTTAGCATAATTATATTCTATCACAGCGTTGACGTTATTGAGGTCATACATATAGCCCATAGCTGGAAAGCACTCGGTTTCTATTGCTTTCAGAGTGACGCATCGGATAATCCTCCTCTACTAGCAGTGTCTGATCTATACTCTTTGGTGTATCAATTAAATTGTCGGGGTTGCGAGTTAGTTTGCACTAAAACGCATGTAAGTTTTACTTTCCTCAGTTTCGCAACTTCATATCCTCAATCATATTATGCCTGATATTTCTTCAGGCAACTGCAACTTGCAGCTTAATAACGCAACCTATGTATTATACGGCGGCAGACCATTTTACATAACTTAAATACAAAATTTCACATTTAACTTATTGTTTTATAGGGAAAGGAATTATAACCCACACGATATGTCATTGCTCATTCAAAACGTTGATATCTGCATACATATATAATATATGTATATAATGCGGTTATTGTTGATTGAAAACCAAAAATAAGTCAAAACCGAAAACAAAATACAAACTTGTATAGATAGTCCAGTACAAACACTAAGGAGTTATAAAGTATTATGGGAAACCTCAGACGCGTGGGATGCTAAATGTAAATATTATTTTAGTCCAAAAGGTAGGGATATGGTAGAAAAGAAAAGTTTTTTTTTCTCTCTCTCTCTCTCTCTCTTTTGTCTTGTCATTTACGGCACATTCTGTTTCAGCACAATAACAACAACAGAAAACTTATAACTTGCTCATTGAATTAGATTCCTTCCCGTGGTGTTTCCTGGAACGCGTATTTCCTGGTATTTCACACGTCGTAAAATACCCCATTCTGAAAACAATGTTCCGGAGAACCACTTGATACGGATTTGTGACCCTTTTTCACAGTATTTCTTTTGCCAGAAATTTACAAAAAAAACGTGTGAATTTATGTAATATTTATCAAAATAAGTACGCAAAGAAGAGGTTAACAATAAAAATTTATAATGATGTGTACACGACAGCAGAGCACTGACTTAAGACTGGCTTGATGCTGACTTGACTTGAAAGTGAATTTTCATAGATGAAAATCACAGAGCATAGCAAAATGCATGCAATTGTTCTTGAAGAGAATTTCAAATTTACTAAAACCGACTTAACTTTGTATCTTATATAATAATAAGATAGCAAAAAATATTAAACTAACGAATTTTATGTGTATATACTTTCATGATCTTCACTCAAACATCATCATCATCATCATCATCATATAATGTTATTATATATGTATGACGAGGTATACATACTTTAAAAAAAATTTGTACACACTACTTATTGTCATCATATACTTGCATAAGTTAAGTCAGGCTTTAACTTTAAATAACATAAAAGTGTGCAGCAGTTGATTGTCATTCTCACAATAATAAGGGCTTATAGTAGTATATGTTAGTAATAACAGCAGCACCAGAGATCGTTAATCTAAAAAGGGTAAATAAATAAATGGTTAAAAAAATCTAACGATTGTTACGATAATAATATGCATTCGTCTGTCATAGCGTCATGATAATAATAATGATGGAATGTGTAGTATATTATGCATTAGTGTACTACAAAAACCGTGTGCTCAACAACAACATTAATGCAGTCTATTATGTCAGTGAACAACAACAGTGTGCTGTAGTATGCATTTGCTAAAATAACAATGTGTTTATGCCAGTGTCAGTAATAGGTAACTCTATATATATGCCCAACTCTTAATATTATTATTATTATCATCATTAATATTTATTTTATTACTTGCTTCTTGCGTTTTTTGTTGTATTTTATTTGCAATGTTTGCATTTTGCAAAGAAATTACTGTATTGGTAAAGCAAGCAAGCAGTAATAGTAAGTAGTAGTAAGCCCTTTGTTGCAATTTTAGTCAACGTAAAACTCTGTTTACCAACCACAGTTGTTGTCGTACCGCATTCGTGCGTACATGCATGCATATTATATGTACCAAAGTAGCCAGTAAAAGACTCCCAAGAATGTCCTTCGTGATGCGTGCAGAAGACATTACAGGTGGTCCATTTTTAAATGCTAACTTTGATATATATATATATAAAAAGTGCGTTACTTTTGCTTTTGTTACTTTTTTTTAGCCCATATATAAATACAAGGTGTAAAGAAAATCGTTGGTAGTAGTACAGCATGCATGTAACTACGCTGAAAATGTGTAACAAGTTAGGAAAGAGCAAAAGTAAGTTTTTACGTTTACTTTTCTTTGTGATGATGATAACGAAAACGAAAACATCCTTGTATTGACTTTTGTGCTTTGATGATGAGAGGAGGCTTAAAAAAGAGTTGCTCCTGTCCTACAAACAAAACAAGTCATGATGCTACTAAAAAGTTACTGAAGGCAACAAGGGATTGTTTGAGTCTTTTGGATGAAAGCCTATTACATTGCAATTATTGCAACTATATACATGGCACTTGCTCATGATCTTCTCAGCAGGAATATGGTTTCTCAGTCTTTCTTGAACCATTCCAAGCGGTGGTATGGTGGTGGTGGTGGTAGCTAGTGCATTGTATTTTGTTAATATGATGAGTACCAATAAATCTTAGATGATGGAAGGAAACAATGAGTCTATATACATCTGAGAATTATGAGATTTACGAAGAGTTTCATCATTTAAGGTTGTGTCCCTTGAAAACATTGCATTGTAGCAGGTGGAATATAAGGAGCCAATGAGACGCTAACAAATGAGCTAATTTGAGGCATAGGTGTGTATTTTGTACGTATTTGCTAAAAAAAATGCCCATTGAAACTTTAGAAAGGTCACGCTATAAATAGATACAATTTCATTGATGATCAGCTTGTTTACACACACTAGATGCATCGAGTTGAGCCTTAGGTACACAATCCCTTCAAAATATCGCAATGTAAGACAGAGTTTATACCGACGTTCGTCGATGACAATGTAAAAAACCATTTACCATCGCTTATGCGTATACCATGCGTATATTTATTACTGCAAACATCAAGCTTACGTGTGAGCAGTTGAAAGAAGCACGTACGGTTTTTGGGAAAGCTACTTGGCTCCGCTAATCTTGAAGTACATTTGCAGGCAGAGAATAATATAACAGTAAATACCTGGAACAAAGTGGACACATATATTTTGATCTTCTGCATCTTAAAACTACATCAGCACAGCATCACATATAGCATAAATTTATGATGGCAGAAAACTACATACAGTATATTTGTTGCAATGGATATGTTATACATAATTTCATAATGCAACGTTGAGAATATTTTTGTATTTATATGTTAAAATTGTGAGCTTGATTGAGAAAACCACGTGAATTTTACAATATTTGGGGACCGAATAAATGAGAGAACTTGATAATTGCAAGCGGTGTTTCCTCGTTGTGGTAAAATAACTTGAGTCAGTCAAAAAGGGAGTAATGTATTGAAATGGGGCAACCTGAAGCAAATTTTTACCTTGAAAGTAGAAGGATTTAGAAGGCAATGCCAAAAGTTGAAAGTATAACTGACATGAGATAAATACAGTCCCAAAGTAATACGCATGATATGTAATAATAAAAATACTAAAAATAATATATAACAACAAATGTTCTTACAGGACAGAAGGCTTCAAAGTAAGCAAACAAATTACGAATCTATAAAAAATTAATTTAAATATTTGTTTTGTGCTAAGTTAAATGACGAAATGGAATATTTTGGACAAAATTTGCATACAAGTTACATGCACTAAAAAAATGAATGACTCATTACAACCAAGCAAGCATAAACTTTTTCAACTATCCATATTAACTTATTTTTTAACAAGATTTTCTATACCAATGTTTTCTTTTGAATTTATCAAAGTACTTTTTTATCTTGTTAAGACTAGCATTTTTACCTACTTGTTTTGAAAGCGCACACAATATATACATTATGCCTTATTATTTTTTTAAGTAAAAAGCATTTCATAATTTTTCGGTAACCGTCGTGCTTGTAAGATGACCTATATAAGCAATAACTCATCTCTTGTTATCAAGTTTTCAATAGTCAAGTTACGCATAACTCGAAAAACCCTTGGTTTTGTTGAAAAAGGTATAGTTTAGCAATAATACCAACTGTATTTTTATCTTCATTTTTTGGTCAGATGAGTAAAAAGTAAATGCATTTCCGCATGCTGCGAATATCGCTGGCTTAAAATAGCACCTTTACGCTTAAGTTATTCCATTTCATAATAATACGTGTTTACCTATTATACACAGGAGTATAAATACTACCACCGCGAGATTTACCAAGGTCTGAAAATTTGTTTAACGATAACGTTTATTGTTGGTCATATACATAATATATCATTGACCTAGATAATTTACCTTCTCTGGATTTCTAATTTAAGTACAACAGTAAAGGAAAAGAGTACTAAGAAAACGGATAAATAAAATTATCAAATCATTTAAAAAAAAAATAGATAGCACATTGATAGGAAGAAAAAATATCATGTAACAAACAATAAATTTATATTTTCAGATTGTGCGGGGTGCGTGGGTAAATGCACCATGCAAAAGTTGAATGATGGTGTGGCCTCGTGCTACACACTCGTGACTTTTCTTTGTCAGCATTTTGATTTAAAAAACTCTTCCTTTGATAATGATCCCGTCTGGAATGTATAATATATTAATGAGATGCCTACTCATTTTTTTTAAACACGTAAACTGGGTGACATATTTAACTACTGACAGAACAGACATATTTAACCTTTTTTTCTCAGGCAAAATATGAACCAACGTTATTAAAATAATCCTGATCTGATATATATGCACAGTAAGATTAGATTAGATATCATCATTATTAATATGCAGTGCACCGCCGCTGGCTTCATTATTTTTTTAGGTTATAATAATTATTATTACTATGATGTACAACTTAATAGGTTCATACATAAGTCTCATTCATAGTTACAAAAGTGGAATGTATAGGGAACACATTATGATATGTCGCATTCTTAAATACCTACCTGGTTACATTTTTCCAGAATTATGTAATAATATACGTACACGCTAATCAGATCCTGTTATCTATTTAAGCAGTATGTAGTATATTATGTAGTGAAGAAGACAATGGTGGCATGAGCCCACATCTTTTAAAAAATACTCAGTTATATAATAATATGCAAACTGTTTTCTCACAGGCTTCAGACACGGTTAGTTATGCAACTTAGTATTGCAACTTGACAAAAAACTATGTGTGTGCAGTAGTAGTAAATATGTCTTACATTTGTGCTTGTTTAAAATATACCCATGTTTTTGTTTACGTTGCTGTCAATCTATTTCCTAGAGAGGAGACGTCATTTTATTTACTAGAAGTATCAACTTGTTGCTATATTATACTTGCTAGCTTGATGTATCATAGATTATGTATGCGTACCTTTTTATATAATGTTTGCCTATATATATGTACATGTGCAAAAGTATGTCTTTTTTCTTGCACTGGTTGTCAATTATCATCAGAGCAGGACAATAGATCTTGTTTCAGTTAAGACAATGTTTTGCGATTATTGATGTGATATACATTATATTATGCACCGGAAGTTAAATTCAGAAACTTATATTATACAGCATTTTTATTCATACATGCCTAATAATAATATGCAGAGCTAGAGGTATTTAGGTAATATATAGGTATATTATATGGTATAGTTGAGTTGACAGAGCACGTCTGCTTAGTTCCCTTTTTCTATTTCCTTCCACTTTTTCTCTTATACTTCTGCTGCTGTTGTGTGTGACATTATGAAACCAAAAGCTTTTTTGCTACTATGTACTTCTTCCCTTTTTAAGCTGACTACTCTGACGTACATATAAACTAACTCAATCATCTCAAAACCAACAGCTAAGCAGAGAGAAGAGAGAGAGAGAGAGAGAGAGAAGAAGAAGGAAAGGATGTTCACTACTTGACTGATGACTGACTGCATCTTATATTCATTCTTTACTCGTTTGCATAATAAAAGGGTTTTATGGATATTTGTACACTAGTGACTTTGTAGCTCACACAAAAAATGTAACATTATTTTAAACATTTGCCTAAAATATATAGCCATTTATTGTTCTTGTTTTTTACTCGTTGTTGCTACCAAAAAACAATAAGGCACATCTAATAATAATGCGACAATTTTTAAAACTTGTCGTTTACTCGACATTTGGGATAAAATTACGATTATATATACATACCTATTGTACCTTTATTTTAGTTTTTGTTTGTATTTTTGGTAGGCAGCCTTCTTTCTTTTGTGACAAACAATATAAAAAATGTATATGTATATCGCATTGCCCTCTGTGTAACTAATGCTTAAAACTTAAATCCTTTGAATTTCCGAATTCGTTGATACATTTAAAAAAAATACAATGACATGTTACAATGATGACGGGATGAAAAACAATACTCATTCATTATTCATTATATTTACTATTCTGTACTCTTATTCTAATAGAAAAAGAGACTCGACAAAAGAATATCATTTTATAATGCTTGTCTGTGTCTACCAGCTTAATTGTGTGCCTAGCTATATATGGTGTACATATATGCGTGTGTGCAGTGCATCGTTAACCAGTAGAAGAAGAAAGGGAAGAAGAAAAAAACATGCCTTACTTCAGTTAATTCTTTAAACAATACCAGAAACGGAGGCGACATCGACATCATCTTGGTCGTGCTGCAATAATCTTTCATTTTTCTTCCCTGACTCTTCAAACTTCATTATTATGTGCCAGTTAAATATGGTTAATGGTTTGTGTATTTATTGTTAAAGCCTATAATGCACTTCCTTCCTCTATGTTACATATAGTATATTCCTGTGGATGCGGTGACTGGTGACAGATTCAATCTACAATGATTTTATGATAATGATGATGATGATGGTGATATGATTTCCATTTTGCTCGTGAGGCTTGACGTAACCACCTAAGCTAAATGGATCAAAACTTTTAAATCTTTTATTTTAAACTGAAGAAGCAGAGCTGTTTAAATGTATGCATATTAATAATGCATAAGAATAAAAGCAACAAAGTCATATTCACCTCTGATCAAAACAAGAGTCGTACAGATTTATTCAAATTAGCCCTGATGTAAATACGTAATAAATCCAAGCAAACTATTATATGTAATAAATACAAAATACAGGAACAAAATATGAAGCGTAATAAAAGCAGAAAGCATGCCTTGTGTGAATATGTGAGTGTTAAATCATGTTTGCCTGGCTAGTTCACTGCTAACATTGCGTAATAATAAAATGATTGATTACCCATCAGTAGTGCAAGTAATTGGGAATCAGATAACATTTATATTAGCTGAACAATTCAGCTTCCCGCTTGTTTGATTAAACTCATCATCACTGACTCAAGTCATCTATAAAATTATATGAATATTTAATGATAAGAGTTATAAGCAACATAAAAAAGCTACATTCGATGAGCTATAAAGAAAAAAAACTTTTAATGTCAGTATATTTTAATGTGGAGGATGGAGGATATTATTATCAGAGAATGTAACCATTGAATAATATGTTTGTACATGTTTGTGCGTAAGTATATATAAATTTTGATTGTGTGTTGCGTACTCGCATACAACATGCATACCTATTATCTTCTTTTTATTTCCCATATTTTGATTTTGACTTACTTTTTCCAACAGATCAAAAAAAAAATTATTTCTCAGAAAAACAGCTTTTCATCGTCGATTATTTTAACAAGTTGTAACAAGAAAGCATGAATGATGAGTAGATGAGTTTTATATTTAAATTTCTAGGTACATAAAAAGTACACATCATTTGTAAAGTTGAAAGTAGGTATGTACATATATGTACAGTTATACTCCATCATAAATGATCACCGATACATTGTACATGTGGTTTGCAAGGGTTTAGGATATTTAATGGATTATGAATAATGGAGCGGATACTTAAGGGATGGGCTATTAATGGAGCGGATATGTATTGGATGTGAGTAATTAATGGATGTAAAATTAATGGATTATTTTATCCTGCATTTATTTACTATTCACAATCAATAATTAAGTCATATATACACAATACTGAAATTTTTGTAAAAAGTAATTCATTCAATTCAATAAAATTTAATTATTGTGCGAACGTTTGCTCGGTAAGACAACACTTGGAATTACGCTTACGTTTATGCTAAATCAAATTTGGAGTGAATGATGAAATTGAAAGTGTGAAATACGTCTGCTTCTGGGACGAAGGGAATTGAGTAAATTTCGCGTAAATGACCTCATTTGAGCTCGTAATTTTCTGTACAGTTTCTGTTCAAAATCCATGATTACGGTGTCAGATGTAGACATTCCAATCTACCCCTTGGGCTTTCTCCAAATTATATATTTTCCCCTCGTGAAAGAGTTTGGGGCAACGATTGCGTTTAGTAGGCAATATCACGGATAATGTGAAGTTTATTAAAATATAAAATAAAATTGACAAAATAAAAATAATGCGTCCACTTGAAGAAAGTTGTATCGAGGGATTACATGCGACGAAAAATAAATGTAATGCGCATGTACTAATGCCTGTCAATCATTACCAGTAGGTTTATGTATGTTCAATTGACGTCAGTAAACTTGTGCATTGAACTTTTTGTATCACAACTTTAACGTGAGGTATGATTCAAGACCATTCTATCATTTAAAAAAGTATGAAAGTACCTACATCCATTAACTTTACAACCATTAAACAACCTCATCCATTACATATCCGCTCCATTATTCACCGTCCCTTACTTATCCGCTCCCTTAACCATCCATCTATTAAATATCCGAATCCCGAATACGGTGCAACTTTCCTAATGTGGTCAAAATAGGATTTAAAAATTTAATTAGTGTATACGGACAGAGGAACGGACAGGAAATTATCCTGACCTCTAATAAAAGTTGGCACAAAAATAAGTATAAATTGTACCGAGCAGATATGAAGATTTGATATTACAACCTGAGGTACATTGGTAAATTAACTGCATCCAAAAATAATGTCCAAACTGCAAACTAATGCAATGTTTACAGAAAGAGGTTATCTCGTTCATCTGGTATCACGATTTACGATCAGTTTAACATTCACAAGTAATCCCGGTACTTGTCAATTTTTCGGGTCTCGAGTAATGCTACATCATTTTTTGCTAACATTCTGCGGTGAAATGTTCAAGTTTGACATTCTGACCAATACAAATCTGCCGCAGTGCAATATTAAGCGGCGTTAGTTTGTCCTAG
>JAHZNC010005139.1:0-24646 GCA_027744095.1 Zhuqinia jingwanae | reverse complement strand
AACATTTAATGCATACTTTTACTTTTTTTTCTACATAATAAAAAAAAGCAGAAGAGAGACACCGTGTGCAGTATAATGTCAGGAGTAATGATGCTGGTGTCATCATTATTTCTTCTTTGTGCCCCATTGTCTCCTCTTGTATTCTTAGCGTAGAATTACGCTATTTGCTACACACCACTACCATCATCACCACCACACTACTACTTATTTGCTATTTTTCGATCCTTTTGCCAGTAAAAGCCATCCAAAACGATAAAAATTACAGATGTCCCGGTAATTTAAAACAAATGCTGTATTATATAATATGTTAAAGCATTAAAATTAATCTCATTGTTACACCTTATTGCGCATTACAACTTTTAGTCAATAGTTGAATTATCTGCATAATGCTTTGCAGCTTTCAAAGTGGGATTGGCAATAATCGACGACAAATAGAAGTGAATTTGAAAAAAAAGAAGCAAAATGTGTGTATAGCTTGGATAATAGGTTAGAAAGTAGATGATCAAAATCTTTTTTTAAAGCGTTTAGAAAAAAGGCAATTTCAAGTAAAGTAGTATAGTCGTTAATAAAATGAATTAATATGCATATTGTCCTATTCAGGCTGTATGAGAACCATTTTAAGACATATTTTTTTCCTCGCATCTTGAAAATAAATTTGATCAAATGAAAAGGCTATTTTGCCTGTCAATATTTTGCACCTGTCGGTACTTGACAAAGCTGAAGAGTAAAACTGTTATGATATCAGGGCGGTGAAAATTTATATTTTTTTTTGTGAAAAGAAGAAATGTGCAAGTGACTAGCTACATTACATTGAATTTTATTACATTAATAATAATAAAGCCAATGCTCCCACATAAATACATATGGACCATCTCTTACTTTTACGAATTGTACGTATTGCAAGCATTTTTTTTTTTAAAGCAAAGCAATAAGTGGAGTTTTCTCCCTCTTTTCTTTTACTCTAACCATTTTGTATACACATACATACACACCTCTATTTCTTTGTCACCGTTTCAATTGTACTGGTGACGTTTGATTTTTTTTTCTCGTCTGATTCTTTTTTTTTTTGTCCTTCCCGATCCTTTCTTTTTCGTTCTCTTGTAACTTGTGTTACTTGTAGAAAAAAGGGGATGGTCACTACCCTATCTGCGTCTAGTCCATAAATCTTCCGTCAAATGTCCATGCTTTCTCTCTTTCAGATAGCACCTTGCTCAAATGGAAAAGACAACACATTTGGATTATGCAGAGAGTAGTATCAAGCGACAATGTGTTGTAGAGGAATAAATATATTATTCTGATGTGTGAGAAGGGCTAAAAAATACATACGTTGTCTTTGTGTCTTGTCGTTGGTACTTTTCAGTAAATAGCACACAGCACAGCAATATCTATCTGTGACGGTGGTGGTGGCGGTGTGGTTGTCCTATCTTTAAGGCATTGTCTACTAAACTGTACACACATTATATATAGAGCCTTTTGTCGATTTTCACACTTTGCCCTTTAAACGTGTACATTATTACACGGTTATATTTCAAAAAGTCAGACTCTTGCTATCTGACTCTAAAAGAACATAGGCAATGTCACACACACAAAATTGTAACTTTTTTATACATTGAAATACATATATATTTACTTTTCTTTAAAAAAAAACATGCGAATGTATAAAAATGGGATTCGGGTATATTTATGTCCTTCTCTGAATCTGTTATTCTACTTATCGAATGGATAAAAAGGAAGGATATTTTATTGTCCAAGCGCAGCAAAGCCAAAGCGTGTGTCTGTTTCTTTGTGGTGTATAGTGTGGATATGGTGACACAATAATATCATTACAGTGACTTCACTAGCACCACCACCACTTACACCAACTTCCCCCAACTAACATCAAGACAAAAAAAAATCTAAAGTCAGTGTCACAGAAAAAAAAATAAACGAGGAAGCGTTGAAAGATGAAAAAATTGAAGATGAATATCGGTAAATTGCTTTAGTTATTTCACGCACATGCATACATATGTATGTATGTGTACATTATTCTCTGTATAAAAAAGTAGCTACATAATAATGTGTAGTTTACTTACATTCTTAATTCCTGTTGTTGATCCTTCTGTTTCGCTTGGTTGACTTATTACCCAAGTTGATATATATATTTTTGTTCATCAAGAGTTTAATAATCGATTATGATAACTTAACATATTTCAATTTGTAAAGTTTTTGGATTGGCCTGAAAATTATTTATAAAAGAAGTTATTTAAGTTATTTAAGAAAGTTATTTTTTGTTGGTATCTCAGTTAACTAGTTAAAATTTATTTCGAATTATTTTTTTTATGATGGAACTGACAAAGTTTAATGTGTATTTATATGCCTGTGAATCTAGGATGCATCTTCCATACAAAATTTGTGTGTGCGTGCATCTAAAATATTTATCATGTATGAGCTCTCCCTCTCCAAAGATTACTGCGTATAGGTATACACATGCATGAAAAGTTAAAATAGCAGTTGACGAATATGTATGTAATGGAGACCGTCGTATTAATAGACATACATATACCATTTTTGTGATTATTGAGTCCTTTTAACATGCACAAATGAGTTTCATGTAACTTTTATTTGAATTGCACTCACGGGATCGTTTTTCTCATTCTTTTTGACTCGTTTATCTCCGCCATGAAATCTTGTGTGTTGGTAACGTATACACTCTGACTATGAATTAAGCAGAGATAAGCACTCTTCTCAATTTGTCGGGGTACCTTCCCTCTTTTCTTACACATTTTTCTGGCATTGAATCCGCTTCTTTAAAAAGAAGAGAAAAAAAAGCAGCTAAACGATAAAGCGTAGTATTCAGATTCAGAGCAACATTCCCATACTTTTTTTAGCTTCAGCCAAGCTAGAAAAAGAGATACAGGAATATCACATCTTCTTAATTTATTTTCCAAGAGAAAAAAAGATGTACGAGACCATTTCCTCTGATATGACTATACACATTGTAGGAGTTTGTAGCGTGCAGCACTAAAAAAGGATTTGAAAGGGAAAAGAAATTATTATTATGAGGCACACACACACACATACCTATACACAGATATTGAGAGAAAGGTGATAGCGACCTTTACACTAAAAGAGCAGTCATTTGTACACAGACCTCATACATACATTTGCCATCTGATGCATCTTTCCGGATAGACTGTTATTTAAGTTTTAAGTGTACTGGAGTAAAAAAAAGTAAGTTTCTCGAGAGTTGCCTTGCACCTCTTCTCTGTAGCTCTATCATTTCTCCAGCTTAAATGGGCAAAGTATTTTGACTTTTTGATTGCGCACTACTAAGAGAATTATAAAGTCTCTCATTTCTTTATGTGAAAAGAGGAAAAAGATAAGACAATTTTCAGTAATTGTGAGATAAATAGAAACGGAGTAGCATTTATAGCTGCTTGTTTGCTATGTGTGGTAGCAAAATTTTGTTTTTTATATGTATGTATGTATACAGCTCTACATAGGTATGTATGCATATATACTTTTTTGCAGTATTAAAAGTCAAAGTATTAAAATGTTATCAAAAGTGAGCAATCTGGATTGACACACACAACAACACTCACTAATAACAAGTTGGTGGTGGTGGTTGTTGTTTTTTGGTAGATGTGTGTGTGTGAGTGAAGTCGTGTGAATTTTCTGGTGTTTGACTCAAAATTAAGAAGCTACTTGAATTTCTCTCTTTCTCTCTTTCAGACACACACTCATTATGCGTCTTTGACGATGAGAAAGAAAAAGGCTAGAGGGAAAGTAATTTCAGATGAAGGGGGTGTAACACTGAAAAACAGGGTTGTGTGGTGATAACAATAATAATAATAATATGAAAGAAAAGAGTAGTGTCTGAAGATGACGATGAGATCCAACTTTTGACTACACTGAAATAGCTGTCATGTTTACTATACTAAATACTTCTACTGCTACTGCAAGTTATGTATATTTCAGCAACTCTCTCCAGTACCACCAGGAACAACATGAACGTGGCATAACAGACGTCAATTTTCCGCCTTTAGAGAGATGAGAAAGTATATAAAAAAAGTAAAATCAGTGAGAGAAAAGTGGCTTGACTCCTTCACGCAAGATGGATACTTTCATCATTCCTGTTTCTGGCTGTTCACTTCCGCCATCCCCACTGATGCTTTGCTACTTATGCTGCTGGTTTTACACCACACACTATATACATAGCTGTCAGCCTGTGAAAATTTTGCGGCAGGGAAGACTTGCGATGTTCCCTACTTTTCTTAAGAGCATCTACACTATTATATATATATATCTTATATGTAATCATAACAGCTACACATATACAATTATTTATGTGTCTAAGTAAATCTCTGATGATACATATTTTCCCAATCCAGCCCAACAACCCCATCAAAATACCATTGAATTCGACAAAAGGATATGGCAAGCTTTAGGTATAATGAAGCAACAAAGTTGAGTTTTTTTGCACGTTTTATTGTATTACTCTCTCTCCTTCACTAGCCAACCAAAAAGAAAGAAAAAGATTAACTGACTCTGTGTATAGCTCTGGATTTGGCGATGGTGGTGGTGCTGCGGTGGTTATGTTCTTAATATCTAGGTATACACACACAACCACCACCACCACCCTCTAAAAACAGTAGCTCAATGACTTTTTGAATGCTTTCATTTGTGAAAATTTATATAGAAAAAGGAGGCGAGAAAATATATAGCTTGTGGTTTTCTGCCTTCTTCTTCTTCTTCTTCTTCTTCTCTGTCTTTCTCTTCATTGCCGCCGCCACCATCACCAAGAAACCATGCCAGTCACTTGCTTACAATGTCTTTATCGGCATTATAAGAGTTTTCATCTTATCACGCCTAAGTAGCCCAACTGAACACAACTACTTACTAGTATGGTTTAGTGATGCAATAACATCCTCTCGTACGACTCCTACCATCCCTGGCCCGTACACATTAAAATATGTTTACGTATATCAACTTTTACGTAGCAGTAGTACATATATAATATTATACGAATTGCACTGTGTGTGTGTGTGTGTGTGGAGTTTCCCAAAAGAAAGAAAGGAAGAAATTAGCCTATTATTATTCCATTACTGCCATATATTATAACAAGAGAGCGACTGACTAAAATTTTGTGCTGTGCTGCTGTTGTTGGTCCACTAGACAAAATCTATGCTTCCAAAAACTGGTAATTATGCACGCATGGTTGAATCTTCTTGGTGTCGGCGTCCTGGTGTGGTTGATGATGTTGCTTTTCACACACAAAATGTGTGTATAAACTGGAAGGAGATGCTTATTATGTACAATAATAATAATAAAAGCTTACTGCTATAATGCTACTTTAACTCTACAACTACTACTGCTGCTACACAGCACACAGCCACTTTATTTTTCACACTTGACTCTTTAAAAGGAAAAATAACAAAAGTGTGAAAGATATTTCCTGTGGAGGCCTTCCAAACTGCGAAATTGGATAGGACGAAGATCCCACATAATAAGGCACATATTATATATACATACCACATAACATTATTTATATATACATAACTACAAGTATTCAATATGAACTGAAAGATAGAATCAAATGCACGACACTATAGTAAACTCAACCGCTTTCATCTAAAAATTGTTGACACTTTTGACCCAGAAGAGAAAAAAAATTGTTTGGCAGTTTACCAGCAAAGAAGCAGCAGCAGGGGTATAATATACACAGTCAAGGGAAAAAAGTTGTTAAAGAGAGTGTGCCCGCCATTCATTCCCTATTTCCTTTGATCAATTATTACCCAACAACATGAATATCAGCTTTCATTCTTTTGAAAATTGGCGATATAGTAGTAGTAGTAGTAGTAGTAGTAATCTAATAATAGGAAAGTATTGATGATGATGGAAAAATAAAAGACATCTTTGTTATTTGAAATGCAATTCTATCTAGATATTGTTATGTCCGCGCTGCTAATCTTGAGAGCAGTAGCAGCAGCACAATGGACACCATTTCTCGTGCCAATTTTAATAATAAAAGATGCAGTCTTCCGCAGCAACATTAATAGTACTACTAATAATAATAGTAATAGCCAAAGAAATGGTATCCGGAATGGCTATCCAATCAACCTTACCAGCCACACCACCATCACCATAACACTAGCAGTACTAAAATCAACCGTGAAAGGGTTAATAAATAGGACAGACTTTTTCTTTTCATTATATTCGTAAAACGCCAAAAAGAAAAAGAAAATTAATTTCTTGCTGAGAGAAAATGACCAACTTTTGTTTCCATCACCATTTTCAAATATTATCTTGTTTCTTCCACCTAATTGATTTATCATTTACTTCAGCCCTTTCATTTGGACTATGACTACATCATTATCAAATATACCATGTACATACATCAATGACTTTTGATATATAAGATGATGCAAGAATTCAATAAGATTTTAGCGATTGTTCTGGCAACGCAGCAGTGGTGATTTTCTTCCTTATTAGCTCCATATTTGATTAGCAACTTTTCGAGGGAGAATAAACTCTACTACACTTGTCATCATTTAGCCCTTCATTATTATTATATCTGAATATAACTGGAGTGGTGCAAACAATCTATGCCATTACTATTATAAGCTCACTCATGTAATAGTGATAAAGTTGTATTTCAAGTGATGCATGATAAATAATTATGTCCCAAGAGACTTTGTGTACAAAATTCTTCATCCTTTCTATTTTAAAAAAAATGGCCCTTCCTGTTCATAAATGGGTGGACTAGTGCATGAAATGTTGCTACTTATTTACTTTCCCGGGAATGTATCAATTGAAAACAGGTACATTTACCATGTAATATGTACTGGATTGGAAATCATTTTGTAAAAATACATGTTACAAATATGAAATATATATCTTTCCCCCCGAATGTTTCAATAATATCCTTAAAATTCAGTGACATTTCTGTAAACAACTATATGCTACATAATACACACGTCAATACATATTCATCTATCCAAATAAACTTAGAAGTTTGCATATATGATTTAGTGTGAGCAGTTCAATAAAAATAAGAAATATTTTCTTCTGCTTCGTCTCTGGCAAAAAAATCCTCGGCCGCTGCAATAACCCCACACACACATAACACACATGCCTTCATCTTGTTCTTGTTCCCCAAAGAAAAACGTAACGGATCTGGTAACGTGTAAGCTAAGCAAGTGGAAAAGGGGATGAATGATTTCACTCGTTCTGGCTCTTGCTTCCGTGGCCATAACTTTCCCAAAGGAATAGATAGCTTTAGATTACTTCTCTCATACAACAACTTGTGCTCAATTTTACACACTATTTTGCTTATACATAATATGTGCATACACACCTCCATGCACATCTAGTACTTGCTGTATGTATTGTGTACTCTAAGTATTTTCTCAGAATGGAAAGCCCGTTTTGTCCCCTTCTTTTCTCATTCTATTTTTTGTACTTATTTACTGTTAAAAATGAAAAATAGGTACATGTATGGAAGCCCAAGTTTTCTCTCAACTCTTGCGTATCGCCATCTATGCACACTCTTTATTTTATTTTTTGCTTATTTTGAAGCTATCAGCATGGAGGAGGCTAAGGGTAAACTGTTGTTTTATTGATAGCAAAATTGCTATTATTATAAGCATTGTGTGTGTATGGAAAAGTAAATCATATAGTTATAATAATATTACTAGTGGTGATTGTTCCAGCTGTAGTATAGGTTCATCCGTAGTGTCGGTGGTCGATTAGGTATATAGGAAATACACATGAAATTGAAAGAAAATTGCAACATTTTGTGGTACATTTTGTTTCCTCCACACACACACACAGAAGTGGTGGATGGATGTTCCGCTTTGTCTGTTTTTGTAACGTAGCCTGTCATATATTTATACTAGATTATGTTTATATATCCATATAATAATAATAATAATAACAAGTAACTGTAAACATGTAGGAAAATAAACGCACATATATTGTTGGCCATAACTGTAATATATAGTTGTAAACTACACGAGAGAGTGGCAATAATGGTGACAAAGTAACTGTTGAAAATGGGAAAAGTGAAAAGGAAAGAAGAAGATGTTGAAGAAGCATCTTGTAGAAAATACATAATTTTATAACCTCAAAACATACAAGATGCACTCTTTTATATATAGTTTTTGGATAGGAGATGATGATGGTAGTAGCAGTAGTAGTGATAGTAGTAGTAATAATAACAGCAGAGAAAACCATGTGAATTATTGCACGGGAATGCTTGTGATAGGGGATTTTTTTCTATTTTAGTCCAAAAAAAACATAGATGTAATAAAAAAAAGTACAATTGTCTCTGTTGTTCTTTAGAATCATATACAATAATAATAATAACAATAATAACGTGTATATTACGACAACGGGGCTGAGGACATTTCATACAAGCCAAAAAAAAAGAAAGATATCAAGAGAACCAAAAAATAAATGATGATAGTTTGTGTGTGTGGCTCTTGCTTGGTTTTTTGGAAAGTGTTACATTTTTGTTATGATAAAGTAGAAGGACATAAAAAAAAATAAGAAAAAATAGGAAGACAAGCAAGCACCAAGTTATTGATGCAACCATAAAATTGAGTAAAGAAATGTGATGAGGTAAAAAAAAACTTTTTGTAGCTTCCGTTCACTTCCCGTCTTTTTTTCCCTTGGTTTAACGTATACACATGTAGGACTATATAGACGTTTTGTACAGCAGTAGTGCCAAAAAAAATTATATAGGAATTTAAGGGAATAAAAAAATGATAGGATGTTGGGTTCATCCACAATCGTTTCTTTTCTCCAAATATAATGGTGCAGTTTTTGAATAAAAAAACACTTTTTCTCAATATTTTTTTTTTGTAAAAATGTTCATTGGTTACTATTAAAGATATAAGCATAAGATTTCTTCCTCATATTGTAAAACCATTCAACCAAAAAAGAGGATTCAATAGGTGGCTATAATCTTGTTTAATTATTGAATTAAAAAATTAAATAGTGTGTAAATTATTAAATTATACTTGATTGTTGTGAAAAATGTGTTTGGTCAACAATAGGTTTTTTATTAGTAAAATATGCGTTGCTATTAATAATCAAATAGATTTCAATGTTCGCCAGCCAAGGAGAAAAAAGAGGAATAAAATATAAGTATAGGAAGGAATACCTCTCTGTTTTTTTAAAAAGAAAATTCAATCAATAAGAGTGACCACCCTGTACACTTTTCATTCTCGATATTTTTTTTTTACTTTTTTACTTTTTTTTGCACTTTATAGTCCCTGCTATTTCCTATACAGTGCCCATAAATTGTGAAGTATTTTTCGTTCCATTGGACTCCCAATGGCCTCTGTAAATTTCAACATTTTCTTGTTCCTCTTCTCCCACCACTACTGCTACTCCAGCAGAAACTACAATATATTTTCCATTGGGATAAGGATAAACGACCAGTTCTACAAAAAAAAATCCACCTTACTACCTATATTAATAGTGGTAGATGGATTTGGAGTTTACTATGTACCATTTTCATATTACTTATCACTTTACCTTATCCAATTTATCTCTTTTATGTAGGTATATGTATTTAAGTATGTGAAATGAAGTTGTAAAATTTGTAAGAATTTCAGTATATATTTTTTTTATCGTGAGCGCGGAGGCTGACGATATGATGAGATAGCTGAATGGTTAAATGGCATCAAATGAAATACGTCGGATACAAAACAGGCAGGGATGCTATTTACCACTATATATACATGATAATATATGTATATTTAGAGTTCACCTAATAAAAATCTAGTTTTCAACAAGGTACACACTTTTTTTAGCTGTTTTTCTCTCTCGTTTTTGGTGCACTATCCCTGTATTACTTTTGCCTCGCTCGATCAGAGTTCTACTTGTCATCCCTCTGTAAATACAAAGACAGGGCAAGTGAAAATGGATATAGATGAAAGCTTGGAGAGAAAATAGAGACGGTTCAAGTCGTAAATCAGAACAATGTTAGGGTCTCTGCGCTATTTATGAAAAAAGGGAGCAATGGATATAATAATGCTCTCATTATTATACAGTGTATAACTTCACAACAGACCGATGAAAGGGACGAAAGAGAGACAAGCGCTTCGTCTTGTGCTACTCATAGATTCAATATATATGTACATATATACACGTATGTATGCCTATACCTATGTTTATATCTGCCACCGTGAAAATGGCTTTCATGTGTTAAATTCAAGAGACGTCGACATTAACGAAATTGAAAGAAGCATATTATAATAACTTTGGTAGTTGGTAGCTGTGTAAGGCCCTATTCCGCACAAACATACAATTGAATATATATATACCCAGTAAAGCAGATTTGCCGCACAGATCTTCAATATATTTATCTCGAAACAGTACGTTTAAAAAACAGATAAATTCTTTACAGTCGCCACGAGAGTTGCACTTTTATCAAGTTAGGACATGTTATGTATTTATCTACCGTATATATACGTTTTTTTTCTTCTATTTTTGTCTGATATGGAATTACAAAAAATGAATCGTGGTCGTTTTGTTTTTATATATACGAGGATAGTATCTCTGCTGCAAAGACTTACATTGCAATAAACAGTAATTCAGCTGTTATACTGTTTTAACTGCGTGCAAGAGTATGTTTGACCAGTGTGTAGTTTTTTTTTTATAACTGAATCGTGACCGTGCTGATCCACTTGTTTTTCCCTTTAGAATATTTTGGTATAATGACAGGATATCAACTGAAACTAGTCCCAAGTGAGCTGTTGGCCACATACTTACAAGAAACATGATAATAGCTATAATGTTCCCAAACACTAAACTGCAATTCAAGGTGTCTTCTTCCTGTCAAAACTTCATCATAAAGAGCTTTATCTCGTCTCGTGCTATGATCTCCCTGCCCCTTATTTTATCTCATCTATTTCATCTTGTTGTGCTTATTATAGTTAACTGGCTTAATAAAATTGCTATTTCATTATAAAATAAAATAAAATGCAGGTCAATAAAAGTGTATGTAAGCAAGCAGTATATATTTTATATTTATTATACATATGAATTGTACAGACAGCACTCAGTTTTGTAAGTGAAAAGAGTTTTTGTATATACAAAATACTACGCTATGTATATGTAGCATCCTTGTTTTCTTAAAATGAATGAAAACTTTTATGTGGCTAAAATTGGCTTACTTTTGTAATTTAATATGACAGGACAAGTAATATATACATACATGCTACCTTTTTGCCTAGAAAACATGACAAATGTGTAGAGGGAGGAAATGCTTACTCTGTGTTTAAAAAATGACAGTCTGGCACAATGTAAATGACAGAGAGCTCTACTACCACTGGCGGCATCATATCACCATCATCCCTCCTTCAAAAAATATATAAAAAACGTGCGACGGAAGAGAAACAACAACATATAAAAATGCTTACCCACAACCTTTTTTTACACCCACAACTTGCATACATAAGCAACTTCTTTTTTATTACTATGCCACCAAAATATAATGCATCTTTTTGAAGAAAAAAAGCCATAAGTCACAAAAATGCAGAGTGAACAGCAGTATAATCACAGGTATTACTGTGGGGTTGAGGTAGAGAGAGAGAGAGAGGAAAAACACTCAAAAAACCACAGATACATACATGTATACTACAACCATCACATCACCCACCTCTCTCCAAAAGCACAAACACAGAAGAAAACTGTCGAAGAAACAGAGAATAGGAGAGGAAGTATGAAAAACATAATCATAATAATGATGTACATAAAAACAGGGAAGAAGAGAAGGAAATAAGGAAAAGGTTAAAACAGAAAGAAAAGAGAAATAACACCAGGGAAACTTTTTTTTTGCTTTTTTAGCTTCCATAATAGCATTATAGTTTTTATTATTATTATTATTATTATACTATATGTGGTGTGGCTCTCCTTTTAAAAAAAAAGTCAAAAGGCCGGGTGAAAGTTGGCACGCGGTTGACTACAATTACTATTGTATATTGTGTACTTATGCGTGCATGTATCTAAAAAATGTATATATACTTATGTAGGTATATAATATAATATTTTTATATTACGACAAAAGTTATGATGAGAATAGGTGAGTGCGACGGAACAAAAAAACTTGATTTTTTCTCTCTCTCTGTCTCTCTCTCTCTCTCTCTTTTGCTTTTTGGCAGATATTTTTTTAAACAACTAATACGAAAGAAAAAAAGGGAAAAAGTCGTAACATTGTGAAGGCAAAAATACAGCAAAAACAAGGACAAAAAATAATGTGGTGGTACGTATAAAAAGGTAGAAAAAAGAACAAGAGAAGAGGGAGAGAGAGAGGGATAGAGAGATATGATTGTTTAGTGGGTGCCGCGGATGATGAGGTATATTTTTATTGGTGTACTGAATGCAGGTCGCGTTTTTATAACAATGTCTCCTCATGGCATTTAAAAAAAACCTTGTGACCAAAGAAGACATGAGGGCGAAATGGGCCATCGTGAGCAAATATTTACTTGGGGTTCCTCTTCTTTTTCTTTCTTTATTTCTCTCTGTGTGTGTTCATGTTACACTCCGCACCACCACCGTTGTATATTATGTGTGTGTGTGAAGAGATGCTGCAATGAATGATAAGACGTTAAAATGCATTACTATGATGTCACATGAAATAAAAGCCATACACAGCGGAGCATTATGTGAAAAATATGGAAATAATATTGCTGCCGGCAAGCAAAACATCGCCTTGCATATGAAATATGTGATAAGGGATCTTTCCTGTGAAAGGGATGAAATGGAGAATCGAGTTTTTAAGTTGGTCTTCGGGTGCCCCGGTGAATATCAAATGGCTTTACTTGCCATGGGACACACACAGAGAAAGAGCGACAAAACATCAACCATGCTGTACACACTTGCCCATAGTTTCTTAAATAAGGTATAATAATATCATATTATTATTATTATTATTATTATTATTATACTTTTTTTCTGGAGAAAAGCATGCATGCATGCATGTATGTATGTATGTATGTATATGTGTGTGTACCAAGGAAAAACAGTAGCAGAACAAGAATATTTATAGCGTGTATCACCATCATCGTGGATTTTAGTCAGAAACTCCCGTTTTTTCTCTTCCTCTTGCTTGGTCCCTCTTTTTTCTTTGGAACAAAAAAAACGGGAAAAGTTGTTGGAAGGAATTAACCATGAAAACAAAAGCGACCACATAAAAATGTACATTCATGTGCATATAATAAATATAACAAAAAAAACAAGTAGGTCTGTGTGTATGTATATGGTTGCTTTCATATTAAATATATTATATTGTTCTCAAACGTGGTATTTGGAACGGACGGGCCCAGAAATTACACACGTGCATGGCTCTTACAACAATACTCTTGGTGCCCCTTTTAATGTGGTATCACACACATCAAGATACAGGATGACTTTAAGTGATGTTTACTGACAATTGGAAGCTCTCTTATCCATTCTATTCATGCAATTTACGGTTCTTAGCTTGATATAGTTATAAACAAACAAATGCAAGTTTATAATTTGTAATTACTTGTTTATAAAATCATCTTAGGTTGATTGTATTTATTTATACAGAGCAAATCTGATATTTTGCTTACAAGTTTATTGTAAGAGCGGCTGCAAAAAAAATTACCACAATTTTACTATTTAGCTACTAAACTAAAAAAATCTATTTCCCACTATTTTCAATGTGGGTCTGTGTGTAGCCATGAGAGAGCTCAGAAATTATACATATTTCAAGGAATCGTTTCCCAAGTTTGTGCAATTACTTCTTGGACATCCCTTTACTATTCTGTCATTCTGTGAATCAAATTAAACTACAACTATAAATTATTTGTATCATTGCATTGTTTTTTTTTGTTTGGAATGATTGACAAAAAAGGGTCCATTTCCGACAGTGATGACAAAGTGAGGGAAACAATAATGAAAGTTCGGTGAAAATGCAATATATGCAAAGTAGGACTGTAGCATAATATATACCATACGGTTTTGTAGTATTCTCACAAATTATAGACAATACGAGCCATATTGTATTGAAACACGAAAATATTAATGTACAATAAAAATTCATGTTGAATAACACAAAAATGGACATGATGATGATATAGGGAGAGTGAGAGCGAGATACAAACAAGGACGACAGCAGCAGGAAAAAGGACAAGACAACAACATCAGAACAAGAAAAAAACAATAATAATATTAATGCTAATGTATTACACTGTGTATGGATTTCTTTTTTTAGTTCACTACACACAAAAAAAATACATATTACTAAAGTAGTTTTTTTGGCAATGACGGTTCAGCGGGTCACCGGAGCCACGTTTTCATGAATAAGTAAGCCTCCTCTGGAAAACAATAATAATACAAAAACTAGCACGGTTCCATAATGTGTTATTGTATACAGCTTGCATGGTAAATACCTACATATGTACACTTACAAATGGGATTTACATGAATAAAAGGAAGAAAAAAATGTTTATTGCATTGGCGACGAGAGGGCCACCACTTCTACCTTCACCGCTGAACCACAACGATCAACCTCATCAACTATTTATAAATCTTGCTTTTAGCTCATCAGGATGCGTGCATCATGTATTTAGCAAGTAATCAATTTGTGAATGTTGATTGCAGTCTGTTTACTTCCATGCACACACACATATCATCCTACTAAATGCAATGCAAAATAGGCAAAGAAACCAACATTTAAAAATTCGGTTTGTTTGCACTCGTGTCCTGTTCCATGTAGTGTTGCTGCCCTCCTGATACTACTGTCATCATAATGTGCTGAGCTATATTATCATTTTATCGTCATTATACTCATTTTAGACCGATTTGTGACAATAATATGTATACTAGCAGCAACAAACCTTGTTCTTGTTTGTCGTCTTTCTTTGTATGTTCACAAGTTTAAACATCCGTCGTCGGAGCAATTGTTCTACGAAAAAGGTACCATCGTTGTAGGCAGGTAGGTCGCGTACTAAGTCGTGGCCTGTCTACATTCCCAAGTCGTAAGTCAATTTGCCAATATGATCGTATTATTGACATGAGTTGTAAGCAGGGAGAGTTTCACTAAAGAAGTAAAGTAAAAAATAGTGTATGGATAGATTGGAATATGGAATGTAATTTACATACCACCACCGGGTGAGTGCATAATTTATTGAAACCACACCGTTCTCACTCACCCGCCATATTATACATAAATACCTATTAGGATTATATTTGATTATACATATTGTTTGTGTGGTTTGTCGTCCCAGTTAACTTGTAATTTTCCATGTTGTTGTTGTCTTTAGTGCTCAAGAAGGATGAGAAGTTAGTTGGGAATTGAAATAAACAGCTGAAAAAGCCATTTTTTGTATTTTTTGTGGGGCATTAGTTTTTGGTTGCGTGAAAATAAAGTCTTCAAATACTCCCGTTTGTTTTTGTTTCTAGTTTTTTTGTATGATTATTTGTATTTTGATGAAAGTCATCATTATTATTATTAAAATTGATAAACCGTTTGAAACTGAATGTCATCTACTTTCTATTTTTAATCTTAAACTTGGGGCACATCGAATAATAATGTGCAGGTAATTTGAATACAAAATTTTACGTTCCGTTAACATAAGACGACCGATATTTTTTTTTGCATTTTAGAATTAGAACATAAAACAAGTTATGCTTAAATTGACTCATCACCCTTGAGAATTTCAGCATCTACAATTTTTTAATAAAAATAATGCAACAAAATAATTTTGGCTAAAAAAATGTCGCTTTTGTCCCGTATTCGTTTAAAAAACATGTTCTGTTTAGAACAGCCGACGCTGCCGGTGTACTTGTACTGCTGCTCACCGATTTGTCACTCACTCTCGTCACCATCATCGCACCGCCATCATCGTGCTTACATAAAGATATATTATGTTGTCTCAACGACTTTCATGTTGTTAATCAAAATACGAGTCAAACTTGGAACAAGAAGAGGAGGAGAGAAAAGAGTTACATAAAAAAACACAAGAGAGAGAAAGGTTTGGAAGTTCAGTAGTGGTTTGTTTTCACCAACTTCATCGTGTTACATAGTTTGTGTTGTCGTGTGTACACGTTTCGGTTGAATCACAAAAAAACGCTCTCCATTATTAAGCAAGGCCTTAATTGATGATGAATAATTCAGCGGACAATCGTTGTCAAAACACTTAAACAAGCCACATAAAGAGAAAAAAAGACCACACACTGTGTACAGTGCATAAAATAATACATCCCATTCCTCCCAACTGTACACACTACACACACACACGTAACTTGTATATATATTATGTACATAGGTGGTAGTAGTATGCATGATGATGATGATGGTTTACAATTTGTACTCTACACACTTGGATGACAATATAATGAATATAGATTTTTAATGAGCGGTCTGGCAGGGCACAAACAACAAGGTTCAACTTTTTTTGTTTCAGACTGGCAGAATGAGCATGACACAAAGAACTCTTTAAATTTTTTTTAAAAATAGAAACATAAAGTTATTTACCTAGGGTAGGGATTTTTTTAACCACGTTTTTCATACAATTCGTCCACATCCGTATTAACAAGAGAGAGGGTTTTTTGTTGGGTGATACATTGCAGTGATACGAAGCAATTTGCTCATGCGTAATAATAATTTTCAAACAATCATAATTTCAAGAAAAGTAATTTGTATAATAATATCCAAATTCGTCATGATAATCTCCATTTTTCAAAAACCGCAGATACACAATTCGTCCACATCCGTATTAACAAGAGAGAGGGTTTTTTGTTGGGTGATACATTGCAGTGATACGAAGCAATTTGCGTGTTTAATGCATGGTACAAAAAAACATGCTTTCCTTTTTGCCTTGATTGACTCTTCATTAGAAGCAACACATTTCAACGTCACGCGACGTCACTCATGTACAACAGCTTGGTTGATGTTTGTTTGGCAAGAACACAGTTCCCCGTTTTTTTTCGCTCCTGCCACCACCGTATAAATGAGTGAACGGTGCACCTCGCGTACTCTTTCACTGTCTTGATCACTTGCACTGTATATAACAAGCTACCCATCATTAGTTTAAACCTTGCGAGGATATACCATGCATTCATGCATATTTAATTTAAAGTTTGAAGAATATACATATATTTTTTTTTAACTAGGTTTACTTTAAATGACAGCCATTTTTTTACCCAAAAACAAAAAAAAAGACATCATAACAGCATCAGTATACATGCATGTAGAAAATACAGATAGTTATGGTTACTTACTATCGTGTCGTTTTTTTTATTCCAAATATGAAAATGGCCAAAAAATAAGAATTTATTAATCATTACAGAAAATCGCCCTCTCTTGCATTGTCCACTTGCCTCCTTTCTTTGTGCTTGTTTACATGAAATATAAAAGTGTGGAGGTCTATAGAGATGTGTGTTGACTTTACTTGGCAACAATTTGACTTGTTCGTTCGTTTTACTGGGACGATATATATTTTATATACTTATACTTGCGTTTAAAAAAAATGAGAGCAATAATCCAAAGAAGTTGACCACTACTATATTTAATATATACTATTATTATATATCCCAGCTATATTTCCGCAGGATAGCATCATGATCATCGTGTATATAGCTGAAATAAACGACTGATCAATCTTTAACTGTAATCTGTAGCGGAATGAATGTGTTGTGCCAAGAAGAGGAATGTGTTGTAGTGGAGTAAAAAAGTAGTCGCATGGCAATGACAATAGTATTTTGTCATTTATATGGCAATTTTACGAGGGAAACTGTTGTATGAAACGGAGACCTTATAAAACCAGCGTCTTCTCAGATATACACCCATATTGCATTGTGTGTGTATATATATAGTGTAGTATATGTATCCATTATGGTCTTTTATCGTATTTATGTCTTTTCGTCTCCATTGTATTGCAAGTGGCAGAATGGGAACTCAAGATTTTCCTGATTACAAATTTATTGTATCAACTGAGAGAAGAAAAAAAAGAGATGGAGAAAAGGAAGGAGAAAAATAGAGTCGGAGAGAGAAAGTTTTTTTTGTGGACGGAAAGAAATCGAGGAGAACGTCGGATCACAATTGAGTTTTCCAATCACCCTTTATTCTTTCTATACTACAACAGGCTCAGTTGCTGTTGTTGCATGTAATGTATGGTCGAGGCTGACTTTTGGCTCAGGGAGAAAAAGTGAGCTTTGTTTACTGATAAGACGACGACGACGACGACTGTTTTTTTTGTACTTGTTTCTATTCACAAAGCTATATTATACCTATGCTACTGCTGCATGTGCTGAATGACTGGGTCAGACCTTTTTTTATTCTCTCTCTCTCTCTCTCTCTGAAGAGATCTGAGAGCTCCGATCCCAATTGTAGAAGAATGAGACAATCGAAATACTGTGTATGTATAGAAAAAAATGCTGAGTTTTCCAGTTTTTTATTGATATGGTATATTTACAGTATTGTCGTGTGTCTGATGCTTTATATGTTTATGGATCTCTGAAAAGATTCTTTGTTGTTGACTCTGGTAATAAATTGTTTGGGAAGAAATGAAGGTATTCTTAATTATTATTGCATATGTCCTATTTTATTATGTTCTGTTATTTTTTTTCCAAACTTGCAGACACCTCCATCCGTTAAAGCACTGAAGCAGCGTCAAAAGGAACTCCAAAACGCCTCACTGTATGAGGTTGCCAAAATGCGAGATCTAGCCAATAGCAAAGAAGCACTGAACAATAATAACAATAACAACAATAACAATAATAATAACAACAGTACGAATAATAACAATCTGAGAAACGGTCAAGCGGGTACTCCTTCCCCACCAATGCTGCCCACCGGGTCCAATCAGCAGTGCCTGCCCCATCCTAACGTAAACTGTGGCCCTGGCTCCGGGAATTCGATGATGATGGGTCCCAACATTCACCAAATGCAACAGCTCATCCAACAACAACTCCTCACCCCTGCCCAACTCCAGTCTCTGATGCAACAACAAACCCTGCTTTTCCAACATCAAGTAAGTGAAGAATGAAAGAAAAATATGTTGGCAAGAAGTTTTAGTGGTGGTTGGTGGGTTGGTTTGGTGAGGCCAGAAACCTTTTTTTTTTTGAAGAGAGCAGGGAAGGTTTGGGGCAAAATGAGATCCCGTTTTACAGATTCTCTTATTTTGTCTTTCTTTCTTTTACAGCAGCAACATCAGCTAGTTGAAATAGGAAGAAAACAATTAGAACAGGCGCTACAAAGTTTACAGGAGCAGCTGCAGGTATGTTTTCGCATTTTATTTGTCTATCTGATTCCACTGGGTTTTCATCTATTGTCTATAAAAATGCTTGTTTGTTAATTGCGCTTTAATGGCCCAATTTGTGTTTCTTTTCTGATATATTTATGAACAGCTGAATCTTTTACAGCAATCCCACTTAATCCAAAATGGTGATAAGAAAAAATCCTCAGGTGCTTTGCAACAGTTAGCAGCTCAGCAGCATCAGCTGATGCAGCAGTTGCAATTAACGCAACGTCAGTATTTAATACAACAAGGACTGAATCTTCCTGGTATGATGCCTGGTGGCGACAGAGGTGACAGAGGCGGTGAGCGAGGAGTGGGAGCTGAACGAGGTAAGTTTCCGACAAACTTTCATGTTTCCACTGTTGCTATCCACAAAAATATAATTTGGTTATGTAACCTCCTCTGAAAAATGTTATTAAATGTCAAAAATGGTTTCCAATGGATGACAAATATGTTTTCCAATGAAAGAAAATAACAGTCTAGTAAAGCGGAGGAGAAAGTTTTCAAAAAACGCGATGATGGCTTGTATTTTGATAGATTTTATTCATGTAATGAGGCCATCAGAAATCGCTCGCTTTAGCCACAACCAAAAGTAACAGGGTTTCTCTTTCCTGTAGGGAATTTCATAAAATTCATAACAAGTTATGTATTTTCAAACGTATGTATATGACCTCCACTCAAGAAAGCATCCCACAGAGATTTGTAATTGGGTTTCCAAAAGTAAAAAACCATGAAACTGCGTTTACGGCGGCCACTTTGAATCGGTTCAGTTGGAAAACAAACACAACATGTAGCATTGCAATTTCTTATGAACAACAACCATTTAAATTTGAGATATTGCGGTAAAGTCATAACTTTTTAGTTTAACTGCCAACTTTGTAAGATTTATTTTTTCGTCAGAAGACTACCGACTATTAGTTAATGTGACGATTATAAGAAAACTGAAGAAAAAAAGTTTTAAAATAATTTGTAAAATTTCTTCAGGGCACCCTGTAGACCGCGATGATGATCGTATCCCAGGTCATTGGAAAGAAGGGCAGGAACCTCCAATGAACGCATCCGGACTGATAGATGTCCATCACCAAAATGGTTCCAGTCCGAAACACGTTCCAAATGGTAAGAAAACTCTTAAATGCAAATTGAAAATGTGAAAAAAATGCAATTTTAAATTCAATTCATCTGCAATGCAGAAATCATCGCAAACTTAAAAGCCCTCTGCTCTAGATATTCTTCTTTTCGACAGAATTGACACACCTTTTTTGTGTGCGTTTTTCATTCATCCATTCATAGATTGATTTTTTCCTCTCATTCTAACCTTTTTTTTTTAATTATGTGTCCAGGTCTCTTCGGTGGAATGTCAGGGCGACGTGAGAGTATAAATGGAATGTGTGGCGACAGTGATAAAGGGGAGCCCATCGAAAAATCAATTAGCCATCAGCACCCTCTCTATGGACATGGAGTGTGTAAATGGCCAGGATGTGAATCAGTTTGCGAAGAATTCTCCTCATTCCTAAAGTAATGATCTCATGAATACCATTTGTTACCATTTCTATCCATATTAAATGTATACAAAACTAAGGTAGCGGTAATTATTCAAAGAATGATAAGTTAAAAAAAAGCCTATCTATATATTTTGAGTACTGTGAATTTTATCATTGGTAGACTCTCTCTCTCTGCAGGTATCCCTAATGCCACTACCTCCATTAGGAGTTGGTCATGCAAAACTAAGTAAAAAGTCATTTATTCACGGAGGGAAACTGTCTGTGCGTGTTAGTATAATTTTATTTTTCATGTGCATTCTTTTCCTCTTTTTTTTCTCTCTCTCTCTTTCTTTGTAATGAAGTGAAACTGAACAAATAAGCGATAAAAAAATATAAAAACCTCTAAATCTGTAATACCGGAGGAGTATATATTATTATGTATATTTATTTGGGCACCTTGCTTTTCCCCCGGTTGAAATTTTTCTTTCTTAAACGCAAAATTTATTTTTTTTCTTTGCCCTTTTGTTTAATGTATCAGCGAATGAAAAGAGAGGCTGTATATTTTTTCTTTCGTTTTACACGAGTATTTCTTGAATGCTGTCAAGTTCATTTGGCTGAAACAGATTGAACCTTTGATTGTCTTGCCGAAGAAGAATAAGTCGAGTCATGATGTTGGTTGGTAGTTTTTGTGTGGTAGTATGCATGGATTACATAATATAATATTATATGAATAAATGTGTGCACCTTCCGTATTGAGAGAAAAAGAAATAAGCTAGTGTAGTAATGCAAAAGTTTTAGGAAAAAAAAGTTTTCTAATTATTTTCCATTTGAATTTAATGGAATTTCCACATGAGAAGTGATAAATACTCAATGTGCAAATCTGATTGACGGGACATTAAGGGAGCTCTGCTGATTTATTTTGAGGGGTTCGGAGAAAGAAGGAGAGAAAAAAGAGAAAAATAGTGCGGTAGTAGATACGCTTTGTACCCCTTTCTTTTATGCTCTCTATATTGTTTTTTTTTTTCGCAGAGAGTGAAAATTTTTATACTCCAGAAAGGATATGGGGAACATTACAGTGACTGAAATAGAGAGAAATAGTTTAGGCGTTAAAGCCTCTGATTGTATTTTTGTTCCATTCTCTGATTCATTCGATATGCCAGATACTCTTTTTTTAGTTACTTTCCTTGCCAGCTTCATCTGGAATCAGTACATTAAACTCATGTAATCAAGAGTACATTAATAGTGTTTGATATTTCACATTAGCTATATCGACGTTGTTATTTTGTGATTAACATTCCGGTTTCTAAAATTACGAATTTTGACGAATTTTTTTTTAGATATTAAACTTATGTTCTTGGAACAACAAAATCTAAAAAATAAAATAATAATAAATAAATTGTATTTTTTTCAGACACTTAAACACTGAACACACTCTGGATGATAGGTCCACAGCCCAAGCTCGAGTTCAAATGCAAGTAGTGTCGCAGTTAGAGCTTCAGTTGGCGAAGGAAAGGGATAGATTGCAAGCAATGATGCAGCACCTTCACATGAATAAACAGCAAAGCATGGCTCACAGTCCGATGAGTGGTAGAGGAGAAGGGGATGTTCGACCTGGTGATCGCGGTGATAACGAAAGGAGAATGATGAGACCGGAATCACCAAAGAATCCTCCCTCTGGGGTAAATGAACATGTGAGTAAACTTATTCGAGTCGTAAGCCAGTATATATCCCCTTCCTGCTATAACTTATGGTCTATTCTTTTTGCTATTCGAAGTTTTGTTTCGGCCCTCAGAATCCCCCAAATTGTCATGGGGTACCAGTATCCTCAAACGGTGGTAATCCTTTGTGCGGCCCTCCAAACAGTCACATTGGTGCTCCAGGTGGAAATGGTCCTTTGGGCAAGCTGCCAATCAACCCAAATTTGTTGCTCCCTGGACTTTCACCTTCTGGATTGGTTTCTGCAGCGGCCGCAGCTGCAGCAGCAGCCGCAGTCGGTGGTCGATCTCCGGGAATTTTACAACCCCCTACACCAAACATGACAGGACCTGTGAGACGACGTGTTAGTGATAAAGCATCTCTTCCACTATCTGGAGGTAAGATTTGACATTCCTTTTTCCCAAACACTTCCAGCATTTGGATACATGTATACACTTGTTCAAGCTGGAGACTTTGTACAATAAATTATGAAATTTCTCGTACCATCATTTGCTTTGAAAACGTACAAAACTATTTTGTGGAATGATTTTAAGATGATGTCGTTAAAAAATATTACGGGTTCTTCATGTCAATTTTGTATTTCTTTTTAACGCTGCTGACTGTCTAATAGGCCTTCCCTACTTGCTGGAGAGAGCAGGACTAGATGTGCAGCAAGGTGAGCAGGACTCTTAATTATACCTGCACAAAATATTACACGCACAGTTGCACGAAAACAAATTAATTTTTTTTTTGTAAGGGAGAGAAAAACTCATAAGAGATGATGAAAGTCATCACATACTTTTCTTTTAAAACACTTCCACTTATATCATTAAGCTAAATTAATTAGTTTCACCAATTAGACAAATTTTCGTTTCTGTACACAAAATATACATACATACCTACACATACATATTTTGTATCATCTCCATTTCTTCTTCTGCAATTAGCTATATTTTAACCAGCACGTCAACAACAGGAAAACCTATATGTTTAGGTATATTCCATGTTAGTCTGCATATTGTCTATATTATTATACCTTTCCTTCGTTTAGAAAAGTCATCAATCATGATCCCCTTCCGTTCTCTCTGGTCCCTTTCCTTCTGGATAAATAAGAATTAAAAGCATTCCATCTTGCACAGACCGACACAAACAAGGAGATATATTCAACTATTATATTATTATTATGAATACTACTAAACTGTGCCATCACCAGTACCATCACCACAACCGCACAAAGCAAACTTGTTAGACTTTTTTTTATATAGAAACACACAACCCACCACCACCACCACCACCACTTCTCCGCTTTGTACTTTTTTTTTGAATAAAAACAGGGTTTAAGTGTTTTCCTTCTGATGCTGAAAAGCAACCAAATTTTACCCATGATTCTTGATTAAATTATTTAATTTCCTTCGTCAGAGACAAAACAGAACACACACAGACGGGAGAGAGAAAGATATTATTACATTTAAGAAGAGAACAGAGAGATAGAAGAAAACTGAGTGACTGGTTGTATTCTTATGGCTTTGTAATTGGTTAGCATTAAAACTGTTTCCTTGATGATCATGATGAGAATAAGAAAAGATTATTTGATGTGTCTTTCTCCTTTTGTTTGTACTTTTCATACCATATATACATCATAGGTATGCACATATATCGAAAGGCTTTTTCCACTAAAACCACCACGTACGCTCATAAAACTATTCCAGGGAAGTGAAATGATTGTCTTGGTGGTGGTGGTGGTGCTGATACGATGAAAAATATAACATGCCAGCACAATATTGCAACAAAAAGTTGTATACACTAAAAAATTTATTGTCTACCAACAACTGTAGCCCCTTTTTTGTTCGAATGTATGTATATGCATAAAAGGCATAAAAAAATGTAAAGTCAGCCAAACACAACTAGAAAAGCAAATGGAATTTAGAACAGAAACAACAACGGGAGTAAAGTACACAGCATAAAATTATTAGGAGGACACATGATTTATCATTGATAATGAGTTTATTTCAACAATCAACGTTATAAATGAAAGAAAACGTTTAACTGCAAAAGTTAAAGGGGCTCTGTTTAAATATGCATACCTAATAAAATACTAGATACCTACATTATTACGGAGCTGTGTATACAGCGTAGTAATGATTTACCCATATTTGTCTGTGTGTGTGTGTGTGTGTGTGTGTGTGTCCGCAAGATAACTTAAGAACAGCT
>JAHZNC010005138.1:0-16823 GCA_027744095.1 Zhuqinia jingwanae | reverse complement strand
TCATCATATTAACAATTATTTTAAAACTGCATTAGATGTAGAAAGGTTATTAAAGCAATATTCATCGCATGCTGCCGTTATTATACGTAATCACTGCGTCATCATCATTACCAGTAGACAACATGATGAAACTCGCCATTAAAAAGAGGATCAGAGGATTTTAGTGAGGCTTAAATGTTTCTAGCCGTCCATAATTGAACACAGAGGGTCAGTATGGGTACTGATTAAGTAAAGTCCATTAATAGTCTCTAATAAATACATATTTTTAATGTGTTTTAATTGCACCATACATATCGGGTAGTTGTCAAAATGTATCTTGTCATTTTAAATATTTTACAATGAGTTAGAATTCTGAACTTCCGGAATTTTGACTCTCTAGAAGTGCAAGTGGCTGGAATCATATAATCAGTAGGTTCGCTGGAATAACAGTTGCCATTTGATGCACGGGTTTTCCAGTGGAGAAGAACTTCGTCTCTAGCCGAACGTTTCCATAGAATGCGACCTACATCTCTTGACATCATGGATGCATGATGCATCATTCTTTCAGATTCCTTGGACACAACCAATTTTGCTCTACAATATGTAGTATTATCTAATATGTATATATTAACAGTTAGCTAATAATAACTTAATGTTAGGGCATTCGACTTTTTATTTCTATGGATCACATAATTTATTTGTCTAGTATTTTAATCTATTATTATGAGTTTCAGTTTATTGATGTCTATTTTAGCATCCAAATATGGTTTCCATTTCTTCCGATTAGTGCTAGATACCTTCAAAGCTTCTCTAGTCGATTTGGAATGGATTGGTCGCAAAAGTTGCAACATAACCATGTATGAATGCTGAGCTGTTGAACAGGAAATTTTACATTATTTTGAGCTCATTGATTTATAAAATATGAAAATGCATAAAACAATCATCTTTTGTTTTTGGGTTACCATTTATGACTATGATTTCGTTAGCGTAACCGGGAAAGAATCTCTCGTAAGAATCCAATGTGAGGTAGGTTGCGATACCTGTTATTAGGAAGAATGTTCACAAACATTAATATTTGTCCGCTTCTTTTACTGGCGACAATCAACACACATGAAAGGAAAACTTACACCGCGGGCAAGAATGTTGATAAATGGAGTGTCAAATTTTGTCACATTTGGGTGTGTCATTCCTACATCAACCAATTTATTCATAAGGTCAAACATAATTTTGTAAACGTATCGCATCAAGTGCATTTGCATCCCTTGCAATATTCCACTGCGCAGTTTCCACTTTTCTCCAACATTACCACAGCCAACAGGTCGCCCTTGTCGGTCTGTGATATTTGTGTACCATGAATAATCTTCTTCGAAATAACTCCAATCTTCTTGTAAAATTTTTTCCATTCGATTTTCTTTCATGAAGTTCAAAAACTGCAAAAGAGAGTTGCAGATTTTTTTCCCAAGATTTTGTTTAACTTTAATAATATTTGCAATATTAACATTGCACTTACCATCAACATATCACGTTTAGCCCGCTCCACATCCATAAATCCTTTACTACAGCTCAAAAAGCAAAGTTGTGAGAAACTAGATTGATACCGATAATTTTTTTTGTAAATATCTGTTTTACTTTACCCCGAATCCAGCGAAGTAGAAACTAATCTTGTTTCATAAAGTCAAATGTCAATTTTGAATACATGGAGGACTTTAGCTACAATATTTAATTGGATTTGTGATTGTATATGACTATAAAGTTATTAACGTGATCAATTGATTGTTTACGCTATCAAAGGCGACTTTTTCTGTTGAGTGAGAATTAACTCTTTACGGAGAGCGTTTGAAATTTCCACACTTTCTGCAGTTACAACTAGAGGAATAGGACCAATAATTAGCCATGTTGCGGCTAATAATAGCATGTCCAGCCCAAAATTAGTAACTTCTATATGATTTAATTTAATGGTGATTGATATGCACATATACCTAAACGATTTTGGACATTTACATCAAATTCACGCACACGCAATAAATGAAGATCTGTTAAGGGAGGCTTGATCACTGCTGGTAATTAACAGTACGCGTTAACGATGTAATCTAATTTGTACAGTTTATAGTGATAAGTAGGTAGGTATATATTTAGTTAGTAAGTTAGTTTTAAACTCTTTTTTAACAGGCCCACAATAACCTAATATTATAATTTCTATTTCCTTTCATTTCAACAAGCAACGACGGATATCCCATTCGAAGAAACGTAGTTTTTATTTAAAAGATAGGACATTTATCTCTGAATCCACCTGTGCGTCATTTCTCTATGAATTCAGAAAATATCAAATATAAAGATGGTTTTTTCCGGCGTAATGGCTAGTTTTCAACATACAAAAATATCTACCAGTCAAAAACATGAAAAGTAGAGAATATATTTTTTAAGTACTCGACACGTGTACTGTAGTTGAATTCTTACCTGAAAACGGGCGTAACGAATACCTGCTCATAATATGCATTAAATTCAAGGTGGTTATCAAGATGAACGACACGGTTGGTTGACTTTATTCAATTTAAAACACAATCCGGACTAGCATGTGATAATAGAACATGCACATGAGTGTCATTGTGTAGTAGTTCGTTGTTGGCCCACTGCATATATGTTGTGTGTAGGTATGTTTTTTAAAAATCATATGCACATAAGGTAGGTAATTTATAATTTGACAGTATAATAAAATTTTTATGATTTTCACACATGACAGAATATAAATGTGGTTAAAACTTTCATCTGTACTATTTAAAAATTCCTACTCAGAGTTCTTCTGTTTACATAACTATTATTTCATTCATCCCTGGCATTGTTTCCGTTTCGATCTGCTGGAACGCTGATAGCGAACTAAATTATATATTTTAGTAGATTTTTTTGCAACTGAGCGTGAAACGGAGCTCTTCAAGTTCTAAACTCCACACCAGATAAATGTTATTTTATTATATCCATACAAATTAACACAATGAAAAATAGCTAGAACTTAGATCATCGTGTAAAAAATATTTTTGTGCCGCCAAGTGAAAAAGCCTAAGGTTTCCAACGATTTGAGTTATTTAAAGATTATGCAACATTAAGACATCACATAGAGTGTCTCAAAACTTAGTTCAATCACACACGGGAAAATTGTAAGAGTTATGCTTTGTTTGCATAATCCGATTATTCATTTATCCATTTATTTTATGAAATTTAACTCTGTAATTTCATGCATTTATTTATGAACAGAGATTTTTTACTTGTACTTGTACCACTGCGCATGTCCAAATAATTTATTTCTACCCCAGACAATAATCCAATTCACTCTTGTCCAATGTTTGTATTATTAAAAATCGGGGGTATAAGCTAAGCTAAACTTCACAATACAATGGAAAATTTTAAGTTCAAATTGTTTTATTCATAAAATTCCGTATCTTTTTATAACGGCTAGTATTTTTGGGAAAAATATTGACATTTAGTCAGCGTAATAGATCACAAAACGAAAAATACATACATAGTGGCGAACATACTCTCATTATTATTATTATAGCAGTATAGCTAATAAATGGCGCTTGGTATTTAGTGATTGTGCGAGTTGTAAATTTTAATCAGTCTTTGTTCCTCCATAAATGCGTCTCCTTTCGTCTCGACTAATAACGCCATCTAAATACGCCATCCATTTTTCCCTGCTGTGACCAAAGACTTTCAATGCATTGCGGGTTTCCGCAGAAAGAATGGGACGGATGAGATCAAGTACAATGTTCACGGTACCTGGAGCTAAAAACAAAAGAGTAAAAAAATGCTTTGAGTTTATGTCGCAACCATTAACGTATTGAAATAGGGAATATGAATGAGCGCATATTTTATGGTACCATCGACGACTATTAATTGTTCCAGAAATCCCGGGTATTGACCTTCAAAAGTTCGTACAAACTGAATCCACGCTGGCAAACCTACAAAACGTATTAAATATCATCAGGAAACAATCGACAAACATGTAAAACAGACAAGTAATTACGTTTTTTGCATAATTGACTTACATAATGAACAAGCATGTTGAACCAGATTAAATCCATCAGCATTTCCTAAGACCAAAAATCTAGTAACGTTGCTATTCCCATTTGCTTGAGCCTCAAATATTTGTGTAGTGACGTCTTCTAGTAGCCTGAACAAGTATCTCATGAGTCTTTGTGTTTTCCCCTGTAAATGTTACTCATTTATTTATAGTTACAGTATAGGACCAATTAACGAGAGATTCATTCCATTTTCCATGTATATTTATGGATGAAATCTCAATCAAGTTTAAAAAAAAAAATCAATTAACCTGTACAACAACACGTCGTATATCCCACTCATAAATATCTACAGTGCCAACTGTAAATATGTAAAATTGCAATAAGAAATATACCATATATGGCACACAATAAAGTTGTTGTTGTGTAAAGTAAGGTAATAAAAATTTGATTGATTTAGTACCTGGTTGTCCCTTCAAATCATGAGTATCCATTTCATATGGAAAATCAGCCTCCATGTCTGACCAATTTTCTTGATCTAACGTATCAACCTTATTTTGCTGACGCCATCGTAAATGCTGTAGAATCATGGTTTCGGCTTGCGCAACATTTAGGTTTCTAGCTGTGGGTTGATGACAAAGTTAACACACGACTTCAATTAATTAAGAAAAAACTTTAATAAATTCCCCTTTTGCAAAGATATAATAAGATGGCGATGAAAACTCTTACCACGAAGCCATCTTATCAAATAAAAGTCTGTCTTCATGTAGTCTATGTGTAGCCTCGGAAGTACACGAGATCTGAACTGTAAAATTTAAAAATGCTTCGTAATTTCGCGTTTACACACACAGAGCTTAAATCATTGTTGTCCACTCTAAAAATAATAATTTATATGCATACTCATACTACATTACCTCGTCAAGTGCTGCTTGCTCTTTCGCTGTGTACGTTGTATCCTTTTCGGCTATAGAGCCAGTCACTTCAAAGTTGGCTTTGTTTCCGTAAATTAAAATGATCACCAACAGTTTTAATACGAAATGATACATTTTCAATCAATCTTAATTTTGTAAACTATTAAATGTAATAAATATTGTGAAAAAATCTTTATTATAAAAATACAAGGGGGACGGCAAATAGGTAATAAAAATAAAGATAAATGGTCCCACAAGGTCACGGTCACAAAATAAAACTATAATTTTTTAAACTAAAAAGATAATTAGACTGTTTTTGATGAGTTTTACTAGAGTAATAATAGCCTACTCTTCTCTTGTTGCTTACATTTCTAAAGATTTTTTAAAACTACCTGTAAGTTAACATCTATCAGATCACATCATTGCCACATATCACACACATCATTATGAATATGTATGAATCTGATACTGCACACTGGGCGTTGATTTCGACTTGATGGACTTTCCACTATGAAAGTCAGCCATTTTTATTCAAATTTTTCTGTTTTACTGGATATGTTTGGTAATTAATATACTGTAGACGAATATGAATGTTTTAGAGTAACTTTAGCGTCCCGATTTGTTTAAAATCAATTAGCATTTAACTGCCTCGATCTGTGAAATTATTTCTTAGCCTAAATGATTGAATACTTCATGTACGTATATCTTGTTTCTCGGAATGACCAACCGATGATGCGTTGTGACTGACGTGGCTACTACACGCACGCCAAAAACTTTCAGTTTCATTTGACGCTAAAATGTACAGCAAATAAAATAGACGTAAAGAAAGATTTGCTCAAGTCGTTATAATTTATTTTTATGCTAATATCGAACACCATTAGATTACACATTTACCACACGAGACAATTATTATTAGTTTTTAGTTTCGGTATTGGCTTATTCTTTTGTGTGACAATGTGGTATATGTTCAAGTTCATAATAAGAGCCCATACATTTCTTGCCGAACAAAATACAAGTTGTCTTTAAATATTATGTACATTACCAATTTATAGACATTTTTTATGTCTAAATACATTCATTAAAATTAACTGATCGTAATTGCCAACAGCATAATATATGCATTTTCATTTTCAATCTATTTGAATCATTTATAAAATATTATGTGGGATTATACTCTATTGATGGCAAAAAAACACGTTTAAATAAGTTTTGAGTTTTGACCCATTTTTTATGACATGATAACTTTATCCAGCGATACTTTTGCTTTGGTCAAATTAATTTGACTCGGTTTATTGTCTAATTGTAGTAAATGACCACGCATTTTCTCCAAATGCCCCAACTTCATGCATAAAATCAACTCCACCTGCATTACATTGTAGCTGGACAATAAGTGCAATGAAAAGGTGGGCCTGTCAGATGCTACGCGTTGACTTGTTGATACACATAAGTCAGCTGACCAAGTATACCGGCGTGTCATAGTCATGTGGTCGATGTTGATTTTTTAAACTAGATAAAAATTAAGTAATTAGTTCAATTAAAGTTTATCATTTTGAAGCACAAGAGTACCATTTCTCTATATCTATACCCATTGACTGTTTGTGTTCGCAAGAAACAATGGAGGGAACAGCAAAAGAATTTGTTCCAAGAAAATCACCAAAATCGACTCAAGAAGTCTCCCATGCAAGTTGTTCTCAACTGAATCTTTCATTCCTCATTCAAATTGCTTTGGGACATGCTCCCCAACAAGTTCGAAACATCTACCAGAACGCATTTCTAACGTTTGCTAATGTTCTTTTGCGGCAAAGGCAGCTGTCCAGTACAAGATTTGCCTGTTGTGTCACAAACTTTGGCAAAGACACGGAAGATTTGCTGGAAAACATTTGCACAAATTTGAAATTGGAAAGAAAGGGGGTGGATCCTGACAGGGGGATTTGGGTAGCGGCGGAAGTGTTTTCCAAGTTTTTTATCAGGCCAGGTCAGTGGGTTAATCTTTGCAAGTTTTCCGGTGGAACCTGTAAAGCGGATAAGGGACGCCGGCGAAAGAACGCAGGTTCTGACGAGCTTTGCTTCACGTGTCAAATCTTTCCAATACCTCAACAAATGCAACAATGTCAGCAACGAGTTATCGTAATAAATTCTGTGGCAGAATATAATCTGCGAAAATCTTTAAACATTTTACCATACCTATCCATTCCTGATTTACAATTAAAACCTTTAGTTACTGATCCCGTGCTAAAAACGAGCAATAAAAGTTTATCCTTTTCACCAATTCAAGGAAAATCTGTGAAATTAACAAGATTAAAGTGTTCATATGAAATTCTGGAAAACGAATGTGATATTTTGATTAGTGACGAATTTCAAATTAATGACAAGTATCTCTGTGTGGGAGACATTATTTCTTTTCCGGTTCAGAACGATAATGCAAGTTTAGATTTGGTCGTTACTGAAATCAATGAGAAGCTTGTAGAGCACGACTGCAAAGAGGTTTTTAGGGTTTCTTCAGAGGTGACTCGACTTGTAGTAAATCAGCATGAATTATACAATCAGTTTCATTTAAGAGCGGATTCAAATATAATTAAACGACTGCTGCTACCACCCTGTTTGGAGGAACGCTTTTCAAAGTTACAGGAGTGGATTAGACAAACTTTGATATCAAATCATGTCAAGTCAGCAAATAGTAGTAGTAGCACCAGCAGTACTTCAGACTGGTGGCCTAATTTTCTTGTTTATGGTCCCATTGGCAGTGGCAAAACAACAGTTTGTCGAGCCGTGTCGGCATTTTATGGGTTTAACTTTCATTTCATCAACGGAGTAAATTTAATTGGAGATACGAGTGCGTACACTGAAGGCAAGTTTCGGGCAATGTATGACCAAATCAAAGGTTCTTTGTGTCCCGCATTTGTATACATAAAAAATTTACATGTAAGCTTCGTCCATAACCAATTTATGTAATTTGAGTTGCATCACAAAACACAATCTAGTTGATGAAAATAACGTTTTGTTAATAAAAAATAATAGTAATAATTTCATTGCAGCTTGTTGGAAAGGACAAGGATGGAAGCGAAGACAAGAGAGTTATTCTTGCATTTAAGGAATTTCTTAAAGACATTGCTTCTCTTTCCACTATACCTACCAGCAGAAATGATCTTATTATGACCTCAAACGCAGTAATTGTAATGGGATCTACTAGCTATCCTGAACAGTTAGTGCCTGCAATTACCCAGAACTTTGTATTCAAATTAGAATTGTCGCCAGTAATCAACTCCATAATTGATACGGAGGCAACCCTAAAATGGTTTATGGAAAAGGCTGAGGTGGATTTGGACAAAGGGGTTAGTTTAGCGGCTTGGGTAAAAGAAAACTGTGAAGGAATGAAAAGGAGTTACGGAGACTTGAAAGCACTGATGTCCGATATTGTGAGATACGCTTTCTCTCGAACAAAAAATTCCGAGTGTGGGATAACACTGAACAGGCTTGTAGTTAATGTGGATGATCTAAACTATGGGTTGAAGACAATTGATGCAATTTTGAAAAAAGCTGCTAGCACAGTTGAAATTCCGAAGATAAACTGGGATGATATTGGAGGAATGGAAGATATTAAACAGGAGCTCATTAACTCTATCAGATTACCACTGGAATATCCTCATTTATTTGCAGCAGGGATAAGAAGATCTGGTTAGTGTAGCACAACTTTACTTTTACATCAACTGTTGTGTTTGTTTGAAAAAAAGTTTGAAAAAAATCTGATACATTGAATGTTTCTGTTTGAATTGTTAGTTTTCTACATAATTTCAGGAAAAGGAAAGCATTTGTTTCGGTATTGCTTAGTTAATTGCTGTATTTTGTAGTTTTTGCGAAAGCTAGAAATGTGTCCCCATGCATAATCTTTTTTGACGAACTGGATGCGTTAGCTCCAAATAGAGGCCGTTCTGGGGATTCAGGAGGAGTGATGGATCGGTATGCTATTATAACCATTTAGGGGCTCGTTTCATGATGTAGTGTGGAAATTTGAATATTTTATGGGGTTTTATTCTTTTGTCAGGGTTGTGTCTCAGATATTAGCAGAACTTGATGGAACACACAGTACCCTGGGTGTATTTATTATTGGTGCTACAAATAGACCCGATCTTATAGATCCTGCTTTACTCAGACCTGGACGGTATAATATTTTCATCCAACATTTATTTATGGAGATGTAATGGAAAAATATAGACGCATAAAATATTATTGCATTTAATTTTTGATTGTATTATTATTTCAGTTTTGACAGACTGCTTTACGTGGGAATAAACCAAGACGTGGACTCAAAAACCAGTGTTCTGAAAGCCCTTACTAGAAAGTATGTTTGAAAATGTTAATCATATGAAGAATACTTCATCATATTTTTTCGTTTTCCTTTTTTTCCAGGTTCCGGTGTAATGAAGACGTCAATTTAACTAATATAGCTACAATGCTTCCGAACGGCATGTCTGGAGCAGATTTATACTCATTGTGTTCCGACACATACATGATTGCTGTAGAGCGACACATTTCAAAGATTTTGGACGACCAATACCAACAAGGTAAGTAAAAAGTGATGAGTTAAGTTAATGTTTGTTTATAATTTCTAGTCTAACTGTACTCCACTTTTGTATAATTAGAAAACCAGAATGCTGAGACAAGTTCTGATATCGGAGTAGAGATCAACATGCATGACTTTGAGATTGCCATTTGTCGCGCCACTGCGTCTTTATCTGAAGTGGACCAAATTAAATATGAAGCCATGAAAAAGATGACTAGATGATCTTTTTGGTTTGGGTAGAAAGTCACACTATTTAAAGACATGATTTTTAATTCACAGTTTTTTAGTTTTGTTATTTTTGACGTTTCCTTTTCAAATGGTAATATAATCACCAATACAAGATACGAAACAAATAATTATTTTTATGCAATTACAAACACTGTAAATGCCGTACTTATATTTTTACGGTCTTTCAAGACTTCATAGCTGTACCACCAAAACGGGGAGATCTTTGATCTAGTATAGAAAACAAATATTGTTGTAATTTGTAAATCTCAGTAATTTTCAATTAATAGATATTTATATTTTAAACATATATTCCATAATGTACCTCTTTCAATTCTTTTATCGAGATATTCCATCCAATTCTTTTTGTTGCCATCAAAAGATCTAGTTTGTTCTCTCAAGTCTTGTGATACAACAGCTCGAACAGCGTTCAAAATAATGGCGCCGATGCTTGGAGCTACAGAAATATAAAATATTTTCAAATTAAAGACATGTCATAGGAAAAGACGTCATAAAGCAAATTCATCAGTACCATTTACAATAATTGTCTCATCTGTAAAGTTGGGATAATGGAGTTCCTTTTCAAGGGCCCATGAAACGAGAAATGAAATACCTACCGGAAAGAAATTGGATGAAAATAAGATGTGACAATGACAATAATGTGTACATTTGGTTTAAAAAATCATTTAACTAACAAAGTGGACATCCATGCTGACGAAGATTTATTCCTTCTGCATCAACCAGTACAAACTGCCTCGTGACTTGCTTGCCCTCTTGTTGCGCCTTGAATATATTTTGTGTACTCCTTTCTGTGGAGTATGTCAAATAGCGTTGAAGTCTCTGGATTTTCTGTAAAAGCATCAAATTCATAATATTGTATAAACATGTCATGAGTCTAAAGTTGTTTTACTATAACATTTAGTAACATGAACAGGGTTGTGTTGTGGATGACGGATTAATACTTACTCCTTGAATCACTGCGGCGCGCAAGTCCCAATCTCCAAGGTCAATTTCTAATACTTTTTACACAACAAAAGTAAAATGTAATCAGTTGGAAAATGCAAAAAATCTTCGTAAATGCCCACTATACTGATCTAATTAGAACATTTTTATTTTCAACATTTCACTTTTTGATCTTAGAACTTACTTGGTCTTCCTTCCTTATCCTCCCCTTCAAATGACATGTGATAATCCTGCTCAAGATCAGAAAAGTCCTCATTCATAATATTTGTAATATTATTCTTTTCTCTCCAAGTTATGCTCTATCAAAAATAAAAAAAAGTAACATGTTTACTATAAATATACGCATATTTCAGTAATAAAACTTTTAAAATTCGTTTACCTGGAATAACTTATTTTTGGCACTCTGTACGTCCAAGCGAGATTCTGTATGAAACCAAAAGTTATGGATCATGTTTATATCACAGATGTATTTTCACAGTGACACTAATCAAGCCATTTCCAAATATGATGCTTAATTAATTATTTAATCTGTAAAGATTGATGCACTCACGCCGCAACCACCGGATCAAGAAATAATCCGATTTCATGAACTGTTCTGTCAACCTTCCCCACACTTGTGGTTTATACTAAAATGAAATATGTAAATTAGTAATTGTCTACAATATCGAGTTATACAGCAAAAATTAAATTGACAAACCTCCTCCAATGCATTTTTTTCAGTCAACGTGAGTACAAGATCCCTTGCATCATTAAGTGCAAACACAGTGATAAGATAACTGCTGGTTACGACAAATGTTAGTGCGGTACCCGTTAATAGCTTCATTTGAAACGAAGAGTTATAGTTAACACACCCAAAATAACCTGAAAAATTTAAAACTGACGGCACTAACTATAGAGCTAAAGGAACTGTCGATACATAGCGTAAACCGGAGCGGTACTGAGCTGAACGATAACTCATGATATCATTATGCATTGTACTGCACTTTTTCTGATTTTTTTCATCAGTAAGTTTACAAGCGTAGTAAATTTACCTGTAATAACGAAAAGGAAACAGGCTATACTCACACTATAATTATGATTTGGCTGGAGCTCAAGAAGCTCAGCCAGTGCAGTGTAAAGTGGTTCTTGACTTGCGAATTCTTTTACTCACAAATTACAATTCATGTTACATGAATCATGTACCATAGAATAAATTACACATCGCAAAATGCTACAATGTTTGCCGATGATAGTTGAGGTGATAACTATAATGTGTACTTGTTTTTCAAGGAGATCGTCAAGTATAATATGCATTAGTGTGCAAAAACGCATTAAGGCATATACGGTTATCTGGGAGTAAACTATATGGAAGTTCACATATATACCTAAATACAACATGTAGGTATAGGTAATATAAAATTTATTTGGAGACGTGCAATTTTAAAACAGAGACAAAATTACAAGTATAAACGCAAAAAATTATTGTAAATAAAATATTTCGTCCATGGGGATATAGGTATGTGTATCTCATATATATTGTTCCATCAATATTATATGACTGGAAAAATAAGAACCACTGTTATAAACTGAGGGAGACTGCTCACTGGCTATAATTTTTAACTAAATTTAATAAAAGGTTGATGATTCAATCGCAGTTTGTTATAAGAAATATATTAAATCATGTATAAATTCTCCAAGTATATGTACCTATGTATGTCTATAGATAGTTTATATTTATCATTATTATCATTTTATCATTCCCAGTAAAAAAATTATTTGTATTTCCTAGGAAAAATGAATGTATGCAAAAAAAAATCCTGGTGGAAATTTTAATTCATAAATTATTCCCGACAGGTTATAACTTATAACTATAACCATGTATGGATATTATACCAAAGTAGTAGCGCAGGCTTGATATAACCGCAGTTCAGGGTAGTAGATTCTGCATTTTATGCAGCTATAGGCAGTTGTAATTAGTGCAAATACTATACTACAAATATAATCAAAATGCATGCATAACGCCTCTGAGGATCATTACACATCATTATGGTATGTATAATTATACATATCATATATATGACTGATATCTTTATGTTATAACTGTGGCTGCTATAAGGAGCTTGGATTGTAGGTATTAGGTAGTTTGCCATTTGATGACTTTTAAATGACTTAAAAGGTAAAAAAGGTGCAAATCTGGAACAGGCTTTTAGCAATAATGTAATTTTTTATGCCTAAATTCTTTTAAATAAAATGAAAGCACTATTGCCTATGTATAAAATTTACCTATTTAAAATAACACCTCATTTATATTTGCTATTGCAGTAGCTAAGAGTAAAAAAATGCATGAACATACATTAGGTACACACAACATGACTGATTACAAAGATACAAGAAATTTAGGTACATAATAATACTAAATTGAGCAAGTTGAAAAATGATACCCATTTAATATAAAATACCAAACAACAGCAGAAAATGAGAATAGGTTCATGATTCCAAATAGTGTTGCACTTGTTCTATTTGTTTAAGACGAAGACAGTAAAGACGTGCAAAAGTCAAATAGCACGTTGTACATGGTGCAAATCTAAAATCTAGTGACCATATAGCCTTTCATAAAATAGCATCTTCAAGTTCAAGTCAACACTTCCATCAACCAGTCACAGTCCACTGCATTTGGCATCACAGCGTCAAACAATCGAGTCACTCACTGCTTCGTTCCACCATACCTGGTTTGGTTAATGCAGGCATGAAAAAATGAACAAGTTAATTTAAAAAAAACAATACAGCTTACATTATGCATAGCTATTTTATAAAATCTGCTGCACATGAAGGAATGTTGAATGTTGTGTTTGCCTACCTCTCTCCCCGTTGACTCCTTTCTATCCTGGAATCAAGATACGCCATCCAAGCGTTTTTGTTGGAGTCAAACACTGTAATTCGGTCCCTAATTTCTGAAGATAAAACTGGGCGAAGAATGTTTAATGCGATAGGTACAGGCGCAGGAGCTAAAATTAAGAGTAAAATTATGATGTATAATCGTATTACATATAAAACGTGTATATAGTGCACACATAAATGTGGAACTTGCTTGTATACCATTTATTACGATAGCTTCGGCTAAAAAATCGGGATAATGCTTGTCTGCTGAGTTGTACCATTGGATGAACGTAGATAAGCCTTAAAAAATATTTAAATTGAATCCGATCAGTGAAAAAACAAATAAATCTTTTTTAATTAAAAATGCAAGGCAATAAAAATCAAATGAACGATGAAACTCACACGAAGGACATACGTGTTGACGCATATTTAGCCCAGAGGTATCCATTACAAATACGAATCGGGTAACAGGTTTTCCAGTGTCTTGTTGTACCTGAAGCACATCTCGCATTTGCTTTTCATTGGCATAATTGAAGTAGCGTAAAAGCCTTCGTTGAAGACCCTTCAAACCTATCCCTCGCAGGTCCCAGTCGCCGGCGTCAATAAATCGTACTTGTGAAATACGAAGATTCACAAATTAGGCTGACATTTTTCAAGTATTTACATATACTTTTTGGGAAGGATGTAGGTGAGATTTGATGCTGATGAGATCTTACGTGGTCGACCATCTCTATCATGACCCCCAAAAGTAGTGGGACATTGCTCCTCAATATCTGACCAATCTTCTGATAGGATTGCGGATATGTTGTTTTTCTGTCGCCAGTTAACCGTCTGAAAACAACACAAATTACTACTGATGCTCCTTATCAAAAATCCCTTCAGAACATATTTAAGTTGTAAGTATACAACTACAAATGAAAATAAAACGAACTTCAAACAATAAATCCCGAGCTTCTTCAACATTTAGTTTGCGAGCTATAACGTCAGAAAGAACAATGCAATTCTTAGGAACAGAAATTTTGAACTAGAATGAAATTGGAGAAACTTATAACGTACACTTTTCATTCATATGCCAGGCACAATTCCACTAACCTTTGCGGAGCCAGCGTATCAAGTAGAAATCTGTCTTTAGGAAATCTTCAGGCAAATGACTGGCAACTTGATTCTTAAACTACACAAAAAACATAATGCTACTTATGAATAAGGGTAAGGGTACTATCTGTAATTTTCAGACAGAAAGAAAAAATTATCATGTTTCAATCTTACTAGTTCCAATGCATTTTTTTCTTCCAAAGTAAGTTTAAGGTCATTTGCGTCACTTTTTAAAGCTGTTATATCTTTGTAAACACTTGCAATGAAGATTGCGGTGTATATACATGATATTTGTAATTCCATTGCAAAGTAAAAAGTGTATACCTACTAGCACTTATTCTTGCGATACTGATATTACGGTGTCCTTTTAATATTCTCGTTTCATTATTTTATTATTTGGTTTAAAAATTGTATTCGCAAAATAAATGGCATAAAATGGAATTTTTATGCAACAAAATATAAACGGAGACCATTGTGGAGTAAGACGAATGTGCACTGCTGTAGAATGAATGGTGGACTGACTTTATTTTCAACCTTTACAAACAGAAGTTATTAAGCAAATAAAGATACATAAAATGTAAAATGTATAGATACGCATAAGATTCATAAATCATGAATTTTATCGAGAAATTTTCCCTGTGCAAGCTAAAAATAAATTCGAATTTATTGATGATGACTAGAGATTGTTTATTTATATATTTTCTGAAGTTTTACAATTATATGATTGCATTGACGGTGTTCAGACTCTTATCACGCACATGGAGGGTAGGAAAATCCAAGATATTTTAAAAAATGGATTTTGGTTTGTTCCAAGCTACGAACAAATTACTGACACTGGATGATGGGCAATTGAAATTTTGTGGTACTAAGTTAGTACTACTAACGCGGAATTGATTCAGACGAAACTTGCCAAAATCTTGATAGCAAGACAGGTTCCAGACCTTGCATGAAATAATACCTATATACTTAGTTAGTAAGTATCCTGTTATGTAAGCTAAAAGTTATGTTTTGATGTAGGTTATATGGATGGATATATGTACCAATTACTAAAATCTGATATGGACACGTTTGCAATAACGTAAGATGCGCTTACTGGTATAAAAACCATATTTTTAGAATAAGGCTAAAATATATGTTTTTTTAAACATTACATAATATAATAGTAACTTTATAATGACCAACTACTGCAATGTCATGCAATTTTCTTCATGTTTCGTATGATGAAGTTTGTCGTTCCGCTTTACTAACTACATAAAAGTAGGTTTAGGTTGATAGATTACATACACAAGAAAAACAGATTTGTTTGATGTAATGTGTTATACTGTGCCAAAATAATACATACATATGTAGGTATATAGGTTTATGTTATAAGTAATTGGTACAAGACACTCGTAAGGATTAATGCGGTTCCCAATCCCAACCGGAAGTTTTTGGTCTAATAATAGCCATATGCATCTAGTAAACTGCAATATAAAATTACATACGTCATGCTTTTTAGTAGTCAACGTTGTTGTTTTTATAAATTGCACAACACAGCGTACCTTATGTAATATGCTAAATGCAGAATGATGGCGCGTCATGTTCATGTATACTGCATTTACTGTCAAAACAAATCATTAACAAGAATACAGTGTGAAACAGTTTTATAATAATTATGATTATGTATTTCACGGATAAGAAGCTGTAAATATACAATGGGAACTTGGGAACTGCAGTCATTTGAAAACTTGTTTTTGGTGTACCGTTGAATTTTTATTCCTTATATGGTCATTTCAGGTTTTGCTTTTATACAAATGTTGACAACACATCAATAACTTATATCAAACGTGTAGGCTTATTAGCACTTCATTCTATACTGGCTACACAAATATTCCACGCAAAAACAAAAACAAATATAAAACTGGAAGAACAACCAGATCAGATAAGAACAAGTGTCTCTTCAACATCATACACATGTTTTCAAAACAAACTAAAACTGGCTCTCTACAAAACTCCACCATATCTAAATATTTAAAAAACAAAGACATTACGAATGAATGGAAAGAATATACTTCGCACCTAATGTAATGTATTGATTACTTTTAATCATTATTACCTTTGACTTCGCTGACTTTTATCAATTTTATTATCCAGGTAAGTCATCCATTCCTCACTATTAGTATTAAATATCTTCATTTGATTCCTTGTAGAGGGCGACATAAACGGCCGAATGGCATTCACAGC
>JAHZNC010005137.1:0-12196 GCA_027744095.1 Zhuqinia jingwanae | reverse complement strand
AAATATAGCTTATATGATGCACTTGAAGGGAAAGGGTATAGTTTATGGAATAATAATATTAGTGCTCGCCGACTGGATTTGCTTTTGGATGTGTTTCAATTCAAGAGCTTTTATTTCATGTACCTACTTATTATATGTAATAATGCAATATTGGCAAGGGTGAATATAAAAGAAGAAAAAACACATATATGCAACTTGTATGCATGCTTCTCTTATTTCTTGAAGAAGGAAGAAAAAAACGCTACTATTGTATATAGCCAAACAAGAAAAGAGATATATGAAATAAAGGAAATGACCAGCGGTTCATTGACTACTTTCCTTATTTCTTGTTTTTTTTTGGTTGGAAAAGCTGGTAAAGATTGAAGATGAAGAAGAGAGAAAAGAAAGGAATGATGGTTTTATGGTAGGACACAGGAAAGGGGGAAAACGAGATGTAGTAATATGTATTCATATCATTAGCATCGTCATCATCGTCATCATCACACACCAGACAGGAGACCAATTCCCTAAGTTTAAGTAGAATGGAAATAGGTACAATCACATTACTTCGCTTGTGTGTACACTCACTCTCCTTTTCATTGAGTTAATACTTTTCTCCTTTTATACATACATCTATACGCATACACACGCTAAACAATAGAATGAATAAACCGGGTTTGTAGGTTGAATGCTATTTTATACCATACAAAAAAAATACATCTTTATTGTGTGTAAGCACGAGCGTACAAACACACACACACACACACAAAATGATGCAGGAAACTCTTTTGTGATTTTTAAGGCTGCTTTATTCATTCCTGATTCTCTGAATTTAGATACCATATAATAGCTTGCCAAAAGTTTGTGGGACTACTGGCATTTTGGTAGGTATACAATACAAAAAGGTACCTATCTACTTTGTCTTTGCCTCCAGTCGTTTTTTTTTGTTCTGTTTGATACTCATGGTCTCTATATTCTCTTTCATCACCAACAGGAGGAGGATGATCTTATATGCATCTTCTGGCTGATTGTGTAATATATAATACGTCCCGTGGATAAATAGGTCCTTATATATGCGTGCAGGGCAAACTAACTTCACAATGATTAAAATGACAGAGCCTAATAGTCTGATTTAAATACACATTTGAGAGTAATTCAAACGGCAGTATAATATAACATTGCTTATATACATAAGTCCAAAGCATGTGTAAAGATACACCAAGGAGCAAGGCAGAGTACTGCAATAATAATGGCGAAATATTACATGCTACGAGCTATTACTATGATGTCATCAAATCATGCGTCCCATTTATTTACAAAATACTCGGATTTCAATGACTCTACTTTTTAAAAGGTATGCATGTACACTTCCTCCACAAACCACAACAACAACTCTTTCATCCTTATCGATTTCGGTCCATACTATATAAAAAAAATTGTTGGTTGTTGTATTAATTTAAAAAGGATATAATTTATGAGGACGCGTTTTAGTCCTTCCAAGAAATATGTTTATATTTTTTTTCTTTTTGAGTTGGTTTTGCTGCTATTGCAGTTTTGTTGATATATTTTTGCTAACAAGCACATATGTACATGCATTTTATCTTTTTGATTCATCTCTCATAATAAGTCGTAGGAACAGTAGCAGCCTATCTTTTTTTCAGATTGAAAATGAAACGAAAAACTTGGGTACGTGTTAAACCGTTGAGCATGATGAAAACAGGGAAGAAAGAAAAACACATTCAAGATTTTATAGGTGCATTACATATACATAGTTAAGCACTACATCATTAGTAGAGTTTGAGTATAATATTCCTCTGCATCTATACTTTTAGTCTTGTCAAAAGAGACTGACTTACTGAATAAGAGTTTTGTTGTCGTGAGTCAGTCACTTCATGTCACTCACATAAATTAAACTACTATATGCTGTGTGTACAGTAGTGTGAAGACAGAAGAGCAAGTTTTAAACTTTACCATCTTTTACCCTCTCTCAAGAGAGAGAGAAGAAGAAGAAGAAGAAGAAGAAGAAAAGTATGTAAAACTATTGAGTTGAGAAAGGATGAATGTATAGTAGTGGCAATACGTGTGTGACTATCTAAATAGTTATGCAGGAAGTTACAAGATTTAGATGAATAATGGTAGTTTTCTTATTTAAAAATGCACATGTTTAAGTATATGCGTAACTCAAACAAAAAGTATAAAATGGATGCATCATCGCAGAGACATAAGAAGAATGATGTGACCAGTATTGTGTGTGTGTGTTAGTCAACAACACAAAAAGTAAAACTTTTTTTTGAAAGAAAAAACGCGTTGTCGCCGTTTCTTCGTCGTTATTGCTGCCTTTTTCTTCTTATTTTGCCGAATGCTTGCTGTTATATACATATTCTTTTGAGGAATGTAACATTTTTGTGTGCAGGATAAAAGAATTTCCGTTTATATCGATCCAAAAACTTTCATGCATCTTTGAATCATCAACGCCACAAGAAAAAGTAAAAGAAAGATGCAGGCAAAGCAGTCATGCAAATAAGGCACAAAAAGCTACTGGCGGGTTCATGCAAGATTCAATAAGATGCTTGCGTTCCTTTGTTCTTTCTTTTGTCCCCCGAAAAACGTTGCTCTTGTTGAAGTTTGAAGTATATTTTTGCTGTAAAACATATAGGTACGTAATGTACACACACACACACAGATCTGGTTCATCTCAAAGAAAAGCTGTTTTGATGGAAAGAACTTTTCTTTGTTCCTTCCATGAAAACATCTTGATTTCATTACTTTATGCTGTTGCTCATCATGTCATCATTATGAAATTGAAAGTAAGTTGGTGATTAGATATGGGTGCATTATAGGTATGATACTTTTAATAAGCTGCTGAGTTACTATAAAGATCAAATAAACTGAAAAGGAAACTTGTCATCATCATATCATCATCATAATTCATAATATATTTTGTCTGCCTCCGTTTGTGTATAATTTTTTTTTGACAAATCTCTGGAGAAGTGAAGAGTACATATAGGAGGTATCCTTCTACTTATTATATATTCATAAATTGATGTTCTTTTATCATGTCAATATTCATATATCAAAGACAAAAAGCTTACGATCACAGGGTAATAAGACTCACTTTTGTAAATATTTAAACCAAGTGCCTATATATATATATATACACTTTCCCTTGTCTTGTAGACTTTTTATACAAATACATATAAAAAAATATCACGACAAAATACATAAAAGAGGGAATGCAAGAAGGGAAAAAGTCGTCAGAGGATCTGTCAGGTTAAAAGTGCAAAATCCTATAAACAGGGTCATATTATCCTACTTGGCTTTGTAAGGATTTTATTTTTGAATGCGGGAACTGCAAAAGAACAAGCACTTGAAATAAAAATCACAGGGCAAAAGAAGGCGGATAGGGGCCCACACATTCTGCAGAAACACATGCCATTAAAATAAACAAGCAAAAATTGTAGGCAAGTAGTATAGTACGCAGTAAAGAATTTTTCTTGATGGTCCATTCTATGCGCATGATTTACGTATAAAACACAGAAAAACAATCATAAATTAGCTATGTATATTTCTTTTCGTACAAAAGCTTTCAAAAGATTTAAACTACCATCACATCATCATCATCATCATCATCATAACCTTTTTTTATATGGATGTATGAATATGTATCTAATGTAATGTAAGATAAGATAACATGTTATTCCGAGATGTACGAGAAGAACACAAACCAAATATCTTACTGCATTAAAAAAAAGTATGCACAAACGTAAAAGAGGAAGAAAAAGGATAAAAACAAATGCTACTTTCTCGACAAGAATTACTTTTCAAGAAGAAAAAAGTACAACCCTGCTGTTGCTCGTTGTGTATTAATCTTCAATGATGTTCTCAAAATGTATGTATGTATTAGCTTTAAGAAACATAAATAAGCAACAAAAAAAACATACAAATAGGTATGCAAACATCCAAAAAGAAAAGCAAGAGTGGTGGTACTCCAGCATCTCAACTCAACTTCATCTTTGCTCAATCTCTCATCCTTTCCTTCGTATATATTCACTTCACCTGTCTCTCCTATTTACTTGAGTGTACGTATACCTCTAATAAATCAGAATTGTCAATGAAAAGAAGAAGAAGAAGAAGAAGCTATATGTAGCCAGGTAAATCCCTGAAGAATTTAACCATTGCACGATAGGAGTGCTTCACAAACATATAGTACATAATACCAAGAAGGAAAAATTGAATCTCATCCGATTTTCACGATGATTCGGATTCCCTGGAATCAGTTAAATCTCTGCCTGTTGTGCTGCGTGTGTGTACCTTTTTATAGGATACTCAGTTTATTTGGAGTTTAAAATTGGATACGAAAGGATGAAGGATCTTTTAATGGTGATTAAAATGAATGGGTATAAAAAAGGACATATATAAATACGTAAATGTAATTGTGATGGGTATTACTGCTCTGCTGACGTATACAAAATAAAGTTGTCAAGAAATGAGAATTTGTGCATTTTTTTACATGCATATTAGGAGGTATAAGGGTTTATTATAGTAGCCCTTTCATTCAGTTAGCAATAAAGAAAATCATTATGGATAGATCAAGGTATTTAAAATGTTCTTTGAGAATATTCTACAAAATCCCATCCTACTCAAATTTGGATCGGAATTCTTTTCTTTTAAAATCAAGCACATTTTTTCCCCCCTAATTTAAAATAAAATCTCTCTTCCCTTTTTTCATGGCCTTCATAATGCCGTTACGCTGGTATACTATTTTTTCCGCTACCTTTGCCAAAAAGGAAACATGTTTTTGGACTCGAGGACGACGATGCCGACGACGACGGCATTAGTAGAAGGTTTGAATACCTACACATTTTTGCCTGCTTATGGTCGGAGAATGAACCGTTGATAATGTTAATGACGACATTACTTGAGCTATATAATGCGTAGATGTTGTTGTTGTTGCTGCTGCTGTTGTTGTCATTATTAAAGGAAGAGGAGCAAAATGCAATGGTAATGTTATTACAGTAATAACAAGAGAAAAAAGCGGATGATATAGATTGCTTGGAACAAAAAAAAGTATAGCAGCAGCAGCAAAGGAGCAGAAGGGGAGTAAGGAAAAGTGGTTTTTCCTCGTGCTTTTCCATAAAACAAGTGCTGCTGCTACTACTGCTGGCTCAGAGATGGAATTTCCTTTCCCTTTTTTTGCTAATGGGAATATACTTTACACGTCATAAGGTACGTGCTATACCCCAAATCGTCTAAAACTTAAAATGGATTATGTAGTAGCATGTATCTCTTCTTCTTCTTCTTCTTCTTATGAAACCTTAATTTTCTATATCTATCTCTGCCTGTCCGTCTGATCCTTATGGATGCTGGCAGATGTTTGAAGTAAGAGTTTGTTGAATGAGGGTTATATACAATACCAAAAGATTTGATAAGTACATTTACAGTCAGTCATCATCATCATTATCATCATGGTTGTGTGCAGTCTTCATCATTGAAATAAAACGTGTCATTGAATTCAACAGAAAGTCAAGGAATTTATACTCGAGTAGGTAAGTATGGAGAGAAGGAAGAAAGGAAATGATGATATGATTTGAACGACAAAGTGTGTAATGATGAAAAAATGGATACTTGCAATATTGTATCCACTGGTATGACAGCTAAAAAACTGCTAAAGCGTCTGCCTATAGTCGAGTCTCTTTACAGAAGGTATAGTAGTAGTGAGTTGAGCATTTCACAGAAGGAAAAGCAGAGAAGCATTCAGTGCGGTGCAGTGGGATCAATATAATTCGGAATGGAAATTTAATGCACGACGTGAGAAAGAAAATGCAAAATAAAAAGATTTTGAAGACTGGATGGAGAGGATATTGTATTTGAGGAAATGGGATAAAATTGTAAATGTAAGAGCCCTGCATAGCTATCATGTTGATTTGTGTACAGATTCTTCAAGAATTCATGCGTTTACCTAAAAGCAGATTTTTCAAAATTGTTTTATTTCTAATTCCGAAATTTAAATTAGTAGTATACTTAAATGTTGGTATATAAATGTTGGTATGCATGTATATTTGAAATATTGAAATGGCAATATTTAATTTTAATTCCCGATCAACGTAATAAAATATCAAATTATTCTTATCGCCCTTCCAGTGGACTGCATACATTTTCTTACGAAGAGCGGAAGTGACGTATATAAAGATTATAGCAACAGCTGAATTCTAGGGAAAATACATGATCATGATCACGACACTCAATTTTTTGTCTGTCCCCCACAATTTGTTAGCTTACTACCCGATAGCCTCATGTCACCTGTTCTTTTGACCCCTTGCAAAATAATTTGCTACTGCTGCTGCTAAATATGGGTAATCGGATAACTGATTTGATAACCGCTCCCTTTTCAATTTCATCATTTTTATTTGTCAATTCAGGTTTTCATCACTTATCTACGCCTGCTTCTAAAGAATTTGCATAATCAACATAATATAAATTCCTACATTGCATTGACTGGAAGAATGGAATAATAAAAGAATAGGAAACGAGTAAACGAAGCTGCGAAAGATAAGAAAGGAGGAGCTTCAATTTCTATTCTCTTTTTTATTTTGGGGATTTTCCTCTTTCAATGATAATGGAGACCAAGACGCGATGCGCGGAGAGAGGCCATACATATGCTACTTACTGAAATTCTATCATCTTAACATGAATGCCATTTCTCTATACATCTACCTATCAATAAAAAGGGATTTTTTTCACTCGCTCTAAAAGTAGAATAGTGCAGGCTTTTCTGGAGATATTCCGTATAAAATACAATAATGGAACACACTTTTATTGTGTTGTTATCTTCCAACCGATGAAACGTAGAGATTTCCATTTGAAAACACTTTGTAATGCTTAAAACATTTCCTGCGTCAGTGGGAGCGTATGTATTGGAATCTGTGAGAAAAGAGGATGGGAGACATGGAACTCATATTATATACCTTTCGATCTCATTGCATTTTCTGTGTGTCTGTAAGACTGAGTGAGAAGCCGGACGTATTTTATAAATTCGGGTTCTCCTGAACATCTCCTCCATTTCTTCGCTCATGGCTCAGGACGATAAGCTTTCTATAGTGAAGCTTTTAAAAGCAGAGAAAAGAAATGTGCGGAGCTATGTATACCGGAAATGATACATACGACATTATATTCCAGGATTATTTTTAAAATAGTGTTTTGCAATTTTGACTACCTACCTCATTTTAACAAGTTTTACCTTGCCCCTGTTTAACATTACGTAATTGCCTGGAAGAAGAGGTGGGGTTTTTATAAAATGTTAAAGTTGAAGTAACAATTTATCGCAGTTGTTATGTTATTCATTCGGGGATCAAAATAGGAGAAACCCCCACACAAAACATTAAGTATCTAACCGACACAGACACCTTAAATATCTCAATTTACCAGTTTGAAAATGTATGCTCCGTGAAATTAAATGAACCATTTTTCTGTGTAATTTGCTCGCAAATACATAGGACGCGTACGTGTGTATGGTGTAAAGCGAGGTTATGATGTGGTGTCATTATTCAAAGCCACAATAACCGCTTATACTACTACTCTATACAATTATCTTTCATGAAATGGTTGAGTAAAACCAGGATCAGCAATTAAAACAGTACTCCTAGTGTACATATTATATATTAGTGCTTTCCCACTAATTACTCAACAAGTGTAATAATTTGTTTCATTCCTTCGCGGCGCGTGAGATATATGAGCCTATAAAACGCACAAGTATAAATTCCAATGAAATGCCTCTCCAGTTCATTTTGCAGAAAAGGAACAGAACGTAGAAATAATGATGATGGTGATGCAACAACGAACCAACTCGTTGGGTACTCTTTAGAAAAAGTTTCAATTTAACTTTCTCTTTTCCTCATTCATCAACTTTATGCGGAGGAAAAAAGAACGGGAAGTTCTTATCATGATTGAAGGTTTCTGTTCATCTCTGTCCTCTTCTGCGTAGAAAGCCTGTATATTATTATGTGCGAAAGTAAGTGTTGACTACACGAGGTGTATTTTATGTGTACCTAACTACTAGACAACTTCTGCTTTTGACAAAGTAACGAGTTGTATAGGTAATGTGTAATATTCTTAAGTGACAACTTTTTTTGCGCTTCTCTGTAGATCATCTCTCTACGAACGACGAAGCGGTCTTCTCAATTTTCCATTTGAATATCGATTGCTGCGCTGCTGTGTGATAGATTTTTTTATGGACTCTTGAGCGACGGCTTTCGTCGTACGTTAGTTACGTACGTGTTTTTTAGGTTTATACAGTGTATGTTTATGTTAATGATTGTACTGCAAAAAGAAGTTCTCAAATAGCTTAGTTTTCCATCCTTTTCATCATCTCATCGTCCCGGGCATAGTATACCTAATCTAAATAAGCACTGGTTTAAAAAAAGAGAGAGTAAATATCGATGTATTTTTTTACTGTGTCCCAAGATGTGTCTGAATGTATGGAGATCACACAGCATAATATTATTCAAGTTTGCATTCTTTAGTTTATCTATTGAATAATGCATATTATATGCTGCTGACAAAATACAGAAAAAAGAAGAGCGATAGCAGCAGCAGCAGCAGCAGCAATGGCATTAGCAACATGAAAAAATATTATCTTCATGTCATGTAAAACACATTAAAGTTTTTGCGCTATTTCATTTGACTCGCAAATCTTTGACGAGAGCATGAAAATATGAAAAATCTATCGATATTCTTTTCTGTGCACAATATTAGAAGTAAAAGTTTTATAGTGCGCTTTGCTCACACGCGAAATAACGCATCTTGTTACAAGATGCGACTTAAATGCGACATGAAACCAGCAAATTTCAACAACCCCTCCCCCCCAAATTACACAGCTAAGATAAGAATACATTACAACACTACATCAAGCACGATTAAAATTCAGTAAAACCATCTACAATATTTATATTTTGTTCAGTAATCCTGTATCTTTTTTCAATCAATTAAAGGACACGTCTAGTACCATCTTCCCTCAATGCCGTAGGTCGCATATAAGAAAAACATATCAAATGGCGTTAAAGTTTTGCCTACACGTTAATTGTACAAATGATGTATGTATATATTGGAATTAGATGAGCGAAATTCGTAGGAAATAGCAGGTGACTAGGTATTATGCTCTGTGAGTAGACTTATTGAAATGTCAGAACCTGAAACACTGAATTGGGATTGTGACAGACGCAATGAACAAGCAAAAGAGAATATAATATGCTACTCCATATCATGCGTACTATTCATTCAACAGCAGCAGTAGAAGTAAAAAAATAAAAGGATTCTTTCTTCCATTCTTTTCATTTTCCCAGCCAGTAAACTCGCAAGATTTCCGATTCTTTCGGCTCAAATTTATCTCCGTCATTTTATGATAATAATAATAATATACTAATAATGAGAAAATCTGGAGAGAGAGAAAAAAAAGAAGGGGAATAGGGATATAATATATAATGCTCGTTCTTATACTTTATTATTATTTTACCTGCAAAATGGAAAGACAAAAAAACTGTGAAAAAAGTTACAAAATCATTCTGTTATTCGCTTTGATGAATAAAAAAAAGAGTATATCTGTCTGAGAGCATGCATTTATATGTGAATATAGTGCTTGAATAAAAAAGGAATGTAATAAGAGCATAAATTATGTGCGCATTATTATACGCGTGCATAAATATTTCCACTTGGGAAAAGGTGCACACCAGCATTTCAATATGGTAGGGAGATGTAAGGAGTTGACGTAAATAATTACATTTCTTTCTTTTTCGCTAAAAAGCCTGGAAAAGGTGCACACCAGCATTTCAATATGGTAGGGAGATGTAAGGAGTTGACGTAAATAATTACATTTCTTTCTTTTTCGCTAAAAAGCAACTGACAATGATTTGTGTGTGCGTATATAAGTGAGCGCTCAACTCCCTACGTTTGTTGCAGACACCCGTACCCAACATGATGAGAACACCAGTCAAGAAAATATATTATTCTGAGAACAAAATTTGGTTGAGAGAGTTGGACGTAAAAGACGAGAAGAAAGAAAAAGAAACATAATTTTTTTGTTGTCTGCTGCCTTCTCATTGTTCCCAGCAAGTAATTGCAGACGGAGAGGAAAGTTGTGATGAAAGATCACGTTCATTTCAGGCTGATTAGCTTCTATGATTGAATAATCTCGACCTGTCATTTACCAAAAATAACAGGTTGATTTTTGTTCTCTTTTTCTTTTTTCTTCTTCGGTTGTGGGAAAAAGTCTGTGTGATTGAGATTGCGACTTGACTGCTGTACCCTAACAGATCGTGCATTATGGTCATATGAATAAAGGTAGCACATAGAGAACAAAAAAATGTTGTATTATCTGCGTAGATAAATAAAGTTTTGTAGGTAGGCGTAAAGTGTTTTTTTTCTGGGGGTAGACAAGAGAAAAACAGGAAACTTTATTTGGAGGCAATATATTTCTCTTGTTCGATTTAATTCACTCTGCCTAACTCATCATCGTTACAGTATGTTATGCTCACTTCACAGAGAGCCGAGCAAGCAAAAAAAAGATGATGAGATGCAATGATCACATAATATATACATTATTTAAGAACCGATAAGACGCTGTACAGTGTCAGTCTGTCTGTCCGTTAGCATTCATACCAAATACTTCTCTCTGAAACAAAATGCTCATTATTTTTACAACGTCGATCCTTTCTTACAACGGTACAAAGTTTGATTTTAAATGATATGCACTTCGTACATGTGAATGTAAGTGAATAGGTTACAGCATTGGTTAGAAATGTTTTTGTGTTGTGATCTTGTGTCATAAAAATCGACTGAATCCCCTCATTATATTTTACTCAAACTGCTTTGAAATGGCACCGTTTTTCCTTGCACTACCGGAAATAAAGCCATCAAAACAGAGAGCAATATTATTTCTGTCAGTATAAAAATTCGGGAAAAAAACTCTTTCCCCCAAAACTACAATTGTACCGTATCGTCAGCACATACACAGCACAGCAGTGAACGTTTTGCTCACTCATCTTCCTGCCCCACCTAATTAAACTACGTGTACTAATAATGTGACTGCTTTGAATTATTTTGAAGAAAAGCGTAAACCTTTCATATAGTTTGTTATGGACCATCCATCAAATTGAGGTTATCCGTTTTCTTCAGCTTCTTCTTATTTCTAGAATCTTATTTTCTTGCACTCTTTTGCAGATATTTTGTAGCTCGTCATCATCTTTTATACTCTAAAAAAGAATAATACGCATATTGTGCACTGACTCATCTACTCTTCCTTTCACTGACATGTGGAGCCAGATGCTGATTTGTATGTCTTATTATTACACATGTTTTTCTTCCATTTAATTTGATATGAAATGAACTAATATAATCGTATGTGTGTGTGTCGATATGACGTGTTACGGTTACGATACACGCATGCACTCATGCATTAATTTTGCACAGAGTGGCATGTCTTGTTTTTCTTGAGCGAGTAAGTTTGATTTGTTTTCTCTCTCGTTTTATCTGCGGAGCAAATCTACCTACCTATTTTTTTGTGTTTCTGTTCGTAAAATGGATTCAATAGAAAACCTCAAATGTTCATCTCACCACCGCACCGACCCTGTCTACTTCCAAGAATGCACACTTTCATTCTAATTTTCCGTGTCTGGACTATCTAGATGGGAATGCACTTTTGATGGGCGAGTGGTTAAATGAAAATGTTTACGGATCAACATTTTTTTTGATTTCAGAAATTCCTTCTTTTTTTTATCGCACTTTAATTTTTGGCTGGGATTCCTCTCCTACGCGCTGGTGAAGAACCGCGTATAATTGGTTGACCTTCATGCAAGGATTAAGCGGTTTTGCATTAAATGCATGTATTTGATGTGTGAGAACAGGTGCAGTCGGAGTCGCTCTTCTATTTGATCCGACATGAGCGCATACCATTTCCGCTACACTTTTGTTCCCTCTGACTTGTGACACCCACAAATATGAAGTTAATTCCATCACGCACATTTTTGCCGGTTTTTATGTTTTATTATGTTGTGTAGGTATGCATTTTGTAAATTCAACAGGAAAATGCCAGTAGGGACACGCATGTAAATAGCTATTTCATGTGCAATATATCTTTACTTAATATGCTTTTGATTTCACCATTCCGTCATAATAATAGAACATGGATAGGCTATTTATGTAAGTAATTTGACAAAAAATATATATT